>JAPWTK010000635.1:0-227632 GCA_029963805.1 Aromia moschata
AGTATCGCGTCTCGGCGAGAAGCTTCCGCGCCGATTCCCGAACCATCGGGCAAAAGCCGCGATCTTTCGACGCGGGCGCTGCCCGCGTACGTCATCGACGTTCAGTCGGCTGGCTCATCGAAGCAGGCAGGGGCGGACTGGCCCAGCGTTCGTAACACTATCAAAAAAATTTAACTTTTCAGGTTTTAATATCGCTGAAATGTCAGTTATAGTATTTTTCATAAATTGTTCACACAACCAGATAAAAGATATGTATGTTGTATAAAAATTCGTTTTTTTCATTCTATTGAACACATTTTTTTTTTTTAATACCGGGTGTAGCTACCAGAGAATTCTGACCCATTTTGATTGTAAATTAATATCTTTTGACAGAGGGACATTAGAAGGCTGAGGTTTTCACCAATCGATTTACTATTTCAAAAAGTTTTTTTCGTCCTATGCCAAAACTTGTCATACAGGGTGTTTTTTTAAATATGGTCAATTTCAACGTTAAAATTCGCCACTATTTTGAATGCAACACCCTGTATCTGTTTATACCTAATAAAAGCTGCATTCTTCCGTTTTCCAAACATCTTTAGTTTGTTACGCTTTACTTTCAAACTAGGTTAGTAATTTGATTTTTAAAAACATTATGTTTTGGACGTTTCAGAAAATTCTGACCCATTTTAATCGCCAATATTTTTTCACGGAAAGAACTTAGAAGGATGCGGTTTTCGCCAATGGAGTTTTTCGTCATTATTTTGAACGCAATACTCGGTATACGTTTACATCAAACAAAAGCTGCATTCTTCCGGTTTCCAAGAATGTATGGTTTGTTACACTGTACGTTCAAATTGAATTAGTAATTGAAATTAATAGAATAAAATTAAAGAAAAGGGTACCCACTTCATTAATTTTAATTAGAAGTATCTGAAATTGTCGTGTGGTGAAATTGCTGAGACGTGTGGAGTGCGGTATCCAAACAAAAATATTTATGGTGGAAAAATTAATGGCAAACTTACTGCATACGAATATGTTGCAGATTTATTTCTAGAACAGCTATACGGTATTTTTTCAGTAACATGGTGCTCCATCTCATTATTCGTTTCTTGCAAGGAATTTTGTAACAGAATGCTTTGGGAAAGAATTCCAGATTTTCTTGTATGAGGTATATTAAAGACGATGCTACAATCCCATTCCACAAACCCCTAAAAAGTTGCCTACACATTGTCAGAAATTTTCAAGGGGTTACTCTAGAGATTTGATAATAATAATGATTCATTTATTATTTTTATATTTTGATTTCAAACGTATATAGATGTCTGTATGGTAGACAGTTGGAACATGTACCATATCATTTAAGCTGTTTTATTTAGGTTCATTTGTTTATTTTTACTTTTTGTTTTAACAAAATTAATCTTTTTTTTTAATTTCACCTGGTTAGTTTAAGAATTTGAATTGTAGTTCCTTTTAAAGTAAATGATATATATTTTTTAAAAAGTACAGAAATATATAATTTATACGTATTAAGCATAATACGGGTGTTCCAACCAACTGTACTTTTATGTCTGAATTAATCACACTCAAACTCACCCTGTATGGTATGTAACAAATATTTAACATAGCATGTAATTTTTTTTGAAAAAGTAAAAATTATGTGTCATAATTTTCTGGGACGTCCAAACACAATATTTTTTAAAAATTAAGTTACTACCCATTTTGAATGTAAAGTGTAACAAATTATACATTTCTGAAAGGCGGAAGAATGCAGCTTTCATAGTAAATCAATTGGCGAAAACAGCATCCTTGTAAGTTCACTCTGTCAAAAGATATTCACGATCAAAATCGGTCAGAATTCTCAGGGACACCCAGTATTTAATAAGCAGTGTTAACAATATTTGCCCCTCACTGGAAATTTTGATGACGCTGCCCCTGACCACAATGCCTCTTACCCATTTTACGTCATTTATTGTATGTATTAATAAAAACCGATAAACATCGAGGGGACTATAAATAACTTCTTACTTTTGGAAGTTTACAACCCCCCTTCCACCAACGAAATCCCTATTTATGTTCGACAAAGCCCGTTAACTCCCTTCAAGTGAAAGCGAGCACGGGCATATAATTGCCAGAGTTGAAAGTTCGCGTGGATGAGAATTAATGGTTATTTAATTAAACTAGGTGAACGTTAGAGCGTTAATCTTAATTCTGGATTATCGTTCGCGATTAATCATTCTCGAGATGCGTCGAGTAGATGTCTCGGGTAGAACGCGGGTTTCGCAGTCATTGTAATATGCCAAAGACAAAAACAGCAAGGCCTAGGCGATGTAAAAACTGAACACCACCACCTCCCACCCCACTAAGCGGGATGATATTCACCTTTTTGGTGATCCTCTACCTCTCCCTCGATACATACAGTGGTGGCCAATAAACTAAGACTTTTATAAGAAGATAATAAATAAGAAGAGAAGAATAATCAAAAACAGTAAAAACACACTTCTCAGCGAAGAAACACTAAAAAAGGTCACTCAACAAGTGTGACCCGTTCAGCTGATTTTCGACCGATTTAACGACGTCTGTCTGGTCTGCAATCGTCGGCAACTTTCCCAGTACCGACAAAGCCCGATTAAAAACGAGGGCTGAGAAACTGTGTGCCCACGCGCGCGAAATGAGGAATTTAGAGTACGGTGGCTCGGTGCTCGATCGATAGTCTGTATGTGATAAAAATCATTATTTGTGGTATAAAAGGAATAATAAGAGTAATAAGAATAATAGGAATAATAGAATATGAATAGTTTGTCGTATACAATTAATTGATATTATTGTAACAGTAATTTATAGTAATGCGTCGACAAAACAAATATTTTCTATTCAAATTTGGGCTGGGCACGTGCCCCTGCGCCCTTTATCACCAGCCGCCACTGAATTATACATAAAATAGTTTAAAGTTTTAGGGTCTTTAGTAGAGGTGATATTTATAACTAAAGCCCGGTGCAATGGTCGGCAACGAACCACCGTTCTCGAGTTATTTGAAAAATATCTTAACCTTTGATTATTTTAATTGAAAAATAATGTCCTTATTTCTGGTTATATTAATCTTTGTGACGAATTTTTTCAAATAACTCGAGAAAACTCGAGAACGGTGGTTCGTTGCCGCCCATTGCGCCGGGCTTTATTGGTCCAGGTTGATGATTTTAACCTTAAACAACGTTTCCTACGATATATAAAATATCCACAGCTGAGGAAAAATTTTGACCCCCTCCTGAATGTTTTATCAAATAAATAGCAGATGGTTTGTACGTTGAAATTAACTCCGTTGAATTTTCAGTTGTTAAGGGCCACCGTAATCGTTGGGATATTGAACCACTGAGCCCTTTCCCATTCACCGATCCGCCTGCCAGATCTCGTTATTGAAAACGTTCCGGATACCGGCTCGAATTCCGGGTACACACAGTTTTCGATCAAACAAAGGAAACTTTCATTAAGTTTTATTATCTTCCATTTATATTTTTACGACAACAATAAAAATATTGTTTATTTAATTTAATGATAAACTTTTATTTGATAGGTTCATTGACTTTAAATATAGTATAACTTTTTAAAATAACAGCGTTTGGACATTGTAAAACAACATACGTAGGTAATGTTATTTTCAGTACTGGGTGTTTCACAATAAATGGATCTCTTCTTACTTTATAAAAAAAAAAAACGTTAAGTTTTTATGATATACACTAGGCGCAGAAATTAAGGGATAAAAATATCCCAAATTTTTAGGTGGTTTTTAAAGAGCTGTAACTTGGGGGAAAATAGTGGTAGGAAAAAGAAAAAAAAAGGAAATTGAGAAATGTACAGATTTAAGAAATATTTACAAAGGAAAAAATCTGGAAAATAAAAAACAAACAAACGCATGGAAAAAGAAAAGAAAAAAAAAAAAACAAAAATTGGAGCTAGAACTGTTTATGGCCTCGTCGTTAGCTATGGATTGTGCCAAGAAAGAGTGAATTTTCAAAATCTCATCAATATCTTCGAAGATTTACGTATCGATGTCAACCATATTGGATCCACCATCTTGAATTACGTGACTCTGACCTCGGATTCGTAATCAGCGACCCCGAAAACGAATAGATGTGGTAGATTACTATGTTGGGAACTGTTTTTCACATGTTTGACCTTGAAGTGACATTGACCGAGGTTGATTGGGTCAAACGGACCCCAAATTCAGATTCAGCGACCCCAAAAATGTAAATATATGACAGTTTCGTTTCTTAAATTGCTGCTCAAAATATTACGGACCCGAAAAACGACAACATTTTTTGGTTGTGCATGGTTGAATACCCCAAGTCTTTGAGTTACAAGGTTTTGAATAAAAATCAAAACGGGCATCTAAAAATGGTTAAAGTGACTTCCATATATGTATGTAATGAAAATTTTTGGAAAGTTTTTAGGAAAATCGGCGATCACCACTCGTATAAACAATTTTATTACATTTTTCTCATTACAGTTCTCGGATAATGAAGTCTGATATTTTGTTATTTATTTACTAATAGGAAATGAAGAACTTACGGATTTATTTAGGTATTTATGAGAAATTAAGACGCAATTGTTTTGGCAAACCAAACATTTTTATATTCGGATTTGATGGTTTTATGCAAGTAACTTCCGCAATCGCTTTAGTCACCACATAAAAAAACCAAATATCATGACCGATATTTCCTGCCATCTTCCTCAAAGCGCTGCCTCTATAAATAGAAACTTTTTTATACATCCTCTTAGATAAGGCTGTTCTCATTTTTTTAACGTTTTCATAATCGTCTCTGATAGTAAGCAATAACCATGCATAAACTTTCAAATGGGCAGGCAATAAGCTCACTGCCGCAATAATGCGATGCCGATGTATCCTGTTTTGATAAAAACCACCACGCGGAGTGCTGTCCCATATAATTATCTTGGTGAGTCTATTATACAACTGATTGTGAGTCAAATAATAAATAATTTTAACATTTCTAAAATGAAAAAGCAATAAAGGCATAACTGTTGTCACGCTCGTAAGCGTCTGAAGCCTGGAATGTGACATATAATTGGTGGTTCGTTTACAAAAAAATCTTTGTTATTATTATATTTTATATTTATATGTACTAAATTTATTTTATATTTATTAAACAATTATTGTTTTATTCATGGATACGCGTATCACTGCGGGTGATGTTGATGTGATTGTATTGCTCAGTAGTACATAACGAGCATAGAAAGAAGCATATATCATACGAGTGTCACGTTTCACAAGAATATGTTGCTCTTTCCAGCAAGATACATACAGTGTGTCCCAAAAAAGTTGGAGACAGTCCCGCAGAATCTAAACTATTAGTACTTCCAAAAAAAGTTTCCTACAAAAAACATTCGCATCACAAACCGCCATCGACCAGTCAAAACGACGTCGACATTCTTCTACAGAGTGTTTCACAAATCAGAAAAAACTGTTTCGGTTACATGGCAACACCGCTTAATTCACATCTAATCAAAAAAAGTTATTAAGAAAAGTTGTTCAGAATGCCGAAATATGGCGATGTACGAAAAATCGACGCGATAGTCAAATGTTTACGAATTACATAACGCTGCTGGCCCAAAAAGTTGAAAACAGGCCGAGCGGAACGTCGACGTCGTTTTGACTGGTCCAAATTTTGATTTGCCCCATATTTCGGCATTCTGAACAACTTTTCTTAATAACATTTTTTGATTAGATGCGAATTAAGCGGTGTTGCCATTTAACCGAAACAGTTTTTTCTGATTTGTGAAACACCCTGTAGAAGAATGTCGACGTCGTTTTGACTGGTCGATGGCGGTTTGTGATGCGAATGTTTTTTTGTAGGAAACTTTTTTTAGAAATACTAATACTTTCGATTCTGCGGGACCGTTTCCAACTTTTTTTGGGACAGCAGCGTTAAATCGCAAACATTTGACTATCGCGCTGATTTTTCGTACACCCCCATATTTCGGCATTCTGCACAACTTTTCTTAATAACATTTTTTTATTAGATGCGAATTAAGCGGTGTTGCCATTTAACCGAAACAGTTTTTGCTGATTTGTGAAACACCCTGTAGAAGAATGTCGACGTCGTTATGACTGGTCGATGACGGTTTATGATGCGAATGTTTTTGTAGGAAACTTTTTTTAGAAATACTAATAATTTCGATTCTGCGGGACTGTTTCCAACTTTTTGGGATACACTGTATATACAATATTTTTTCCACAATCCAGGACAAAAAAACTTTACTTTCTTTTTTTGTAACTTTTAAACAAACTGACATTCCATAAGTCATGTCACATTTTATCAGATGCCTCTGTGTTTTGTCTAACACAGCTTATTCGGTTATATTTCACGGCGCCGCGCCGCGTAGCTGTTTCCGCGAGAACTGTCGTTGGTGACAGTTAATAATGTCTAAATATCTTAGTTATTTATGGTAACAATAGTGTTATTCTTGAGAGTATTAATACGAATTATTTTTTTCTTATTACAAAGGAGCATATTTTGGATTCAGATCTGGAGAGCGAGGTGACCATAATGCAGGAGCATCAACTCCACTGCCTATCCACTTACTAAGAATGATACTGTTGCGAAATCGTCGAGTTTTTCGTCACCCTTTCTTAAAGCTACGCGAATATGCGAGAAGCGGCCAACAGGGTATATAGCGGCATATCGTGGCAGGCGATGAACAGTCTATCTTTGAAATACATTACGCGTCACGGTCTTCGTACAACTATCGAATATAAATTGTATAAAAAAGTGTTAGTAACATAGTGTTTGTATTTGTATTTGTTTAAATAAATAGTGTTAGTTGAAAGTGCGAGTTTGAGTTTTTCACACCTAACGAACCCGTAGTGAACAAAACGTTACAATCCTGTCCCTGTAGATATGCTTTCACATTACGACCAAAATGTGGAGGCGTCTTATCATGTAAAAACCACATTTTCGCAAGTCGCAACTGTAAATCAACTGTAAATTATGTGCTGGAAAATCTAAAATTTCCGGCAAACTACGTTGTTGGAAGACATAATATACCTAATTTTCGCTGTTAAGCGTTGGTGGTAGCAAAAACGGTCCAATAAAAAATTGTTTGTTATTCCCGCTCACACATTGACATGGAACTCTGCAAATACGTTTCCTTGAAAGTATAGGACTTTCATCGGAATAAAGTTGCAAAATTAGTTGAACTTCAACAAATATCAATGACGTGCTAACAATTTCTTTTGGGGTAAATGGATAAGGATGTATTACGTAAAAATGAGCACTCTGTACAAGAATATTATGTTATACACCGATCCAGTTAATTAAATCTGAGCTGTTAAATAGCTCTACCAAATTATAATTCGAAGTAGAGCCCTTCCATTGTTTTTTAAAAAAAATGGTTTGGGCTCCACCCCCTTAGTGGATGAAAGAGTTACACAATACCTTGTGCTCTAGTGTATTTTGGATTTTTTTGGATATAGGTAATTTAGGTTAAGTCATTTTATTTTTATCACAGGAGTCCGTGGTTGGACATTGACCATGCAATTTACTAACACACTGTATATTGGAGGACACACTATAGATTGGACATTCATGAAATTAATATAAAAAGGGCTAAAAAATATAATTTTGTTTCCAAATTAAAAAACCGTTTCCCAAGAGTAAATTTTACATATCGTGGGGTTAGGTACTGCAAAAAATCCGCTAAATCCGAAAAAGTAATTGGCGAGATATCTAGATTAAAATTTTTTTCAAAAGAAAAATGTGCTTTTTTCATCAAACTATTCAGTTTAGAAAAAACTGAAGCTCATTTAAAGGGCAGTACAAATTGCATTGTAATTATTCGAATTATTCTACTAATTTTTGGCTTAATAGCTCAGATATCTCTAGTTTGGGCAAATATGGACTTAACGGGTTATTGTAGTAAGCCCACGATATGAAGTTGGTAATACTTTTTTCAACATAAAGCAGAATGTTTCCATTTTCCATGTCACCGTTTATTAAGCTTCTCTCTCAGAAGTTTGAATAGTTTGAATCGTCTCCCAGGAGACGACGCCATTTCATAACATATCACATAATTGACTTTTTCTCTTTCGAATAGGAGAACTAGCCAACATATTAATATGACCCAGGAGTAGAAAATGTTAGTTTTGCTCCTAGGATTCGTTTCTAGGTAACCATGTTTCGAATCAACTGACAATTTTGCGCTGGAATTAACGCGACAAAAAGAATATCCGCTGGATTCATTACACATAATAACCGGCAGAAGTGCAAATCATTATTTTAATTACCAACGCGACCGTAGTCTGGTGTCCCATATAATCAGTCTTATTGTTCGGCGACAATAAAACCATGGTTCCTACTCCCCTATTGTCTGCGATTGAAACGGCAGCTTCTTCAGAGACGTTTCGTTTTTCGATCTGTCGTTTTGCTCCAGTTCTGTAATTCGTAATTTTACGGTACGATTCCGACAACAGACCTGGCCACACTTTAAAACAAGTAGAGATACTAAGCCAATAATAGAAGAAAATATGAATAAATGTACAGCGACCACCAAAAAGTTTCCACCAAAAGCAAAAAAGTTTGTTTTAACATTTTTTTTTTTTTGAAAATAAAATTTTGCATAGCTAGTTTGTGCTTGTGTGAAGAGTAAATATAATATTTAAAAAATGGCTTTATTCAAATCGTGTGGATATTTTTATAAACAAATCGTACCTGTTTATTAGATTTTAATTGGCAGAACCAAAGCGGCTATGGTTGTTTACTGATGAAACGACAGATTCAAAAGAAAACAATTCATTGTAAATATTATAGCACGTGTGCTGGACCCCCTTACACCGACATGTACACTGCTATTAGCAATCAAGAGACTCACTGAGTGTACTGGCGAAATACTTACGCGGGTGGTGCTCGAGACATTACAAATATTTGAACTGTCAAGAAGTCAAGTATTAATGTTTGTGACTGATGGTGCCGCGTTCTTTTGACATGGATGATATATATTACATGTAAAGGGCATGTGCTACATCTTGTGGACAAAACTATTAGGCAATGTTTTTCAGAGGTAGATGCACTAATAGCAAATACTAAAAAAGTGTTTCTGAAATCTCCGAAACGTCTTCGTTCATTCTACAGCAGGTGTCCCAATATTTCCGAACCACCATAGCCGATTCTTACACTAAATTTTTTATTATGCTAAATATTTTTAACAAATTCAATCAATCCCAACGAGGCTGCCGCAAATAAGGAAAGTCAGACAAAATTCCAAGACGTATCTGTTGAAACGGATTTAAAGGGGATTTTCAAATACCATAAACAATTACATGACGCCATAGAAAAAATGCAAGACAGTGCGTTGCCTTTAGTGGACTGACTGCAAATAGTGATCGAAATAAATGAAGTGTTACAGGCTATAGATGCTGTAAAAATGAGCCCGTTAAAAAAATCACAAGTGTCCTACAGAAAGACGCTGGTTTCATCAGACTGAAACAAATTTGTGACTGTACATCTTCAGAGCCCTTAAGTGCTTTCAAAAACTATTTCAAATATATACGAATATTACATTGGTAAATATCGAAAGGTCATTTTCACAATATAAAAATATTTTTTCACTACGGCGGATCTTATCCAGCTTGTGTGGTAACATTTTAACAGTTTAGCTGCTTTTATCACTCGTTAAATGCTTATTATGAGGCCGATCTTGTGTTGCTGACCATGGGGCCGGGTTCTACTAATAACAGTAGTAATACCAGCAACAGCAATTGTGCCCAACATTTTCATTTCGAAGGTCTATTACTAACTCGCACTCGCACTAAAATTTGTTTAGAACACCTTATCCAGTTGGGTCTTTTTTATCAGACACCACAGCCTCAAAAGAGGTTCTTGTATTGTTATTGGCCTTTGGATTTTCCCTCCCAAGAATTTAAAATCTTAATCTTACTAGGACTTTACACTGACATAGCATATGGATAGGAGTTTGCTCGTCCGGTAAACAGAAACTACATATTGCGTCCTTTCCTAAACCAATCAGGCTCATACATATATGTATATGTCTGTGTAGTCAGACAGTCTATTTTGACTCAATAGGTGTGACTAATATAGCTTGAAATGTTAATTCCTAACAAAAGTACTTACATGTTTTCTTCATTTTCATATGAAGTCAATTTATATTTATTGTTAAGACTTTATATGAAAATAAGAATGGAATGCTTTTTTTGGGTTTAACCGCTTATTAGATAATAATAAAAACATCCTGCCAGGATCTAAGGGAATCTAAATATTTGAGAAATATATATTTCGAAAAAAAAAAAACTAATGCAGTTCGAGCTGAGATACGTATGTACCTAAGTAGTTTTAAAAAAAATAATTGAGAATGAATTGCAAAACTTCTATTGAAACAACTGTTCAGATTATTTAAAATACATTTAACATAAATCGTGATTTATACACTACATCTTTCAAGAAATTTCAGAATTTTTTTTAAACAATTCCAGGAAATAATTCCCATAAAAGCTGTTTACACGTTACGTACAAAGTAACACAGAAGTTCTTTTTTCATTCAGAATCAATTTTGTTTCGCATCGCAGTTGTGTCCGTTTACTTAATGTGTAGGCCAAAGTTCGGCAAGAACAAAACAGGAAAAATTGCTGGGCGTTTCAGAGGAGTAAAAACACTTCAACTTTCGCCATTTCATTTTATTGGTGCCAAGGGAGAAAGACAAAGAACCGGCGTTGATATTTTGAGATCATGTTTTTAATGAGCGATACTGTACAACATAAACCCTCGGAACACCTACAAAAAATTATACAGTGCGGGCCAAAAGTCCGTCCCCCCTCCAATTATTTTTTGAACTAATTGTCGGATTCACTTGAAACTTGGTGTGGTTACATAAGGCATAAAATACTGTCTCATGAAGTAACTCTTAGACAATTTACCCTTAAAACAGGGGTGGGGGTGCAAAGGGGCCAAAAATCTTAAATTGGAAGGGGTGGCATGCGGCACCTCATTTGAAAGCGATTTTTATGGGGAGTATCACGGTGGATGATTTTTTATTATTAGGCTAATGGTTTGTGAAAAAATATACTTCGAAGTTTTATTTTCCCTAACAATAATCACCGTTTACAAGAAAGTTAAAATTAAAGATTCACTCACAAAGACTCACCTTTTGTAGCGAAATTCCCACTTCTGCTTTATTATTAATCCATTAACGCCCAAACGGACACAATTTTTCGTCCTTTTTGGAGCGTCAATCTCGAAGGGAAATTAATGAATTCACTCAATAAAAACCACTTATCCTAATGGTTTCGGATGTGATCTTTCGATTTCCGGGGTCAGAATTGTGATTAAATGCTCTAGAAAAAAAATATGGCTAACTTTATGGAGAAAAGTATTGAAAATTTGGGGATATTTTTTTTTTATATATTTTTTTTTTAGTCCAAAAAGTACTCTAACCTACTCCGGATTGTGGATGGACGTGGAGGCAATAGTTGGAGTTGATGATAGAATTTTTTTTGCCCACCTCAACTGACTAATCTTTTCAAAATGGCGGATATTGCATAAAATCTCAGGAAATATGAATTTTTCTCTAGTTTTAACGAGAAAATAATGTTAATGTGAGTTTTTCTTGCTCCACAGTCATTTTTCTCAATCAAAACAATACTACAGAATATATTTGACAAAATTTTCAATTTTCAATGATGGCGGATTCAAAATGGCGGCCGGATTTCTCAAGAAATGGCGCGTTTTTCATTATAAAAAGTAAAGAGGAGTAATTATACTTTTCCTATGTCATTTCGTGTTTTAGTTATTATTTTGAGTTATTTCTGGTGAAAAAAGTCTGAAATCCAAGATGGCGGATTCAATATGGCGGACATCATTCTTGAAAATTCAAAATTTGAAAACTGAAAAATTGCAGTCATATTTTACGTAGAAATCTGATGAAAAATGTCCTCTCAATCTTGTTCATAAAAATGCGTTCTATCTGAGTAAAAAATTATTTGTCATTCTAACCTCAAAACGAGGTTTTTTCCGATGTTGAGGTTAGAGATTTCATCATGAAAAGATGAAATCGTGAGAATTATATATTATGCACTTAGGGATGTAGGCGCATTGAAGATTTTTTTTTCGAAACTTCTCGAAAAAAGATTGAGAGGACATTTTCCATCAGAATTCTACGTAAAATATGTCTGTTGAACTACGTAAAATATGACTTTTTCCGTTTTCAAATTTTGAATTTTCAAGAATGAATCCGCCATATTCAATCCGCCATCTTGGATTTCAGACTTTTTTCACCAGGAATAACAAAATGTTACTAAAACATGAAATGACATAGGAAAAGTATAATTACAAATCCTATTTACTTTTTATAATGAAAAACGCGCCATTTCTTGAGAAATCCGGCCGCCATTTTGAATCCGCCATCATTGAAAATTGAAAATTTTGTCAAATATATTCTGTAATATTGTTTTGATTGAGAAAAATGACTGTGGAGCAAGAAAAACTCACATTAACATTATTTTCTCGTTAATACTGGAGAAAAATTCATATTTCATGAGATTTTATGCAATATCCGCCATTTTGAAAAGATTAGAGTCAGTTGAGGTGGGCAAAAAAAATGCTATCATGAACTCCAACTATTGCCTCAACCTCCCTCCACAATCCGGAGTAGTTAAAGTACTTTTTGGACTAAAAAAAATATATAAAAAAAATAATCCCCAAAATTTCAGTACTTTTCTCCATAAAGTCAGCCATATTTTTTTTCTAGAGCATTTAATCACAATTCTGACCCCGGAAATCGAAAGATCACATATGAAAACATTAGGATAAGTGGTTTTTATTGAGTTAATTCATTAATTTCCCTTCGAGATTGACGCTCCAAAAAGGACGAAGAATTGTGTCCGTTTGGGCGTTAATGGGTTAATGTAGCAGTTGTTCGAAATGTTCGCCTTGTACCTCCTGACAAATGTAGAGTGGATGTTTAATCGCCTCCCTTACCCTACCAAAGGATTCTATCGAAATACTTCTACAGCCATCTATTATTTTTTGGCGGAGATCGGCTAAATTTTGCGGTGGCGTACTGTACCGGGTGGGCAAATTTCGATGTTTTTATAGGGTATCTCGGTAACTGTAAGGGCTATGGAAAAATGAACCCACCTTTCCCGACCTCTTTTTTCGAGATAAATTCATTGGTGAAAACCAGAATTTGCTATATCTTTTCGTTTTCGAGTTGTAAACGAAAATTGATTTTTTTGAGTTTTCGATTGGTGTCGATAACTCGGTTGTTTGTAAAATTAGAAGAAATCTGTTTGCACGTTCTACAGGCACTTTTTTTAAGTAGAATAGGATTTCCTTAACAGATTTTTTATATCTTGTGTAGTTTTCGAGTTATGGCATAAACTTCTATTTTTTTAAATGGAAACCATAGTTGGCTATGATTTATCTAAAAAGAGGATTTTTTTCTCTTTACAACGATATATAGTTTGTGGGGTCTATGATGAGTGTTTATGCGGAAACAGTTAAAAACATATGTTTTCTAATAAAGGACAGTATAGTAATTTCAATGATTTTGCACAGTAGGCGCCTGTCATTTTGAAAACAGAACATTTGGATATTGGGATGTAAATACACAGTTACACATTACTGTTTGATTAATTGTTTATGTTTGGTTTTTGCTTGCATTATAGTTTTAAAGTTTCGATTAAAGAAATTGACAAGGCGCGATGGCGTATCAAAATTACGAAAAGTTTAATATGCTAGAGTGTTTTATTCAAAATGGATATAATTCTGAAGCTGCATCGGAAGCATATTTTAATCGCTACCCTGAAAGGAGACAACCTAATATGTCCATCTTTGGTAGACTAAAAGAAAACCTCGTTGAATACGGAGGATTTAATAAACCAAGACCAAAAAATTATCGTATTCAAGATGCTGAGGATGTTGCCATAAATGTTGTTGGTATGGTAGTCGTAAATCCTTCAATTTCAAGTAGGCAAATTGAAGCAGAGTCTGGTATATCGCGACGAAGAGCACTTTCAGTTTTAAAAAAACACAAATTTAGACCTTATACAATAAGGAAACAACAACAGCTCCTTCCAACTGATCCTGAACGCCGACTGGATTTCTGCAATTGGTACCTACAACAAATTGAGCAAGACCAATTATTTTTTAAAAATATCATTTGGACAGATGAAAGTTACGTAAGTAGTGCCGGAATTTTCAACCGACACAACAAACATTATTGGTCTGAAGATAATCCTCATCAGACTGTTGATGTTCAAAATCAAGGACGTTTCGGTTTTAGTGTATGGTGTGCCCTATATAATAACCGCATTTTAGCTTACCAACTTTATGATGACAATTTAAATGGTCAACGGTATTACAATATGATAAACTACCACATAGTAGAAGAATTTTTAGACAACTTGCCACTTAACGAAAGACGACATGTATTTTTTCAACAAGACGGGGCACCACCCCATAATACTAATTTAATCTCGGAATTATTAAATACTAATTTTGGGGAGAAATGGATAGGGAACAATGGGCCAGTAAAGTGGCCTCCTCGGTCGCCAGATCTCTCACCGTTAGATTTCTTTTTTTGGGGAACCATTAAAGACAATTTATACAAAAAGACAAATAATACACTGGTTCAACTGAGAGAAAATCTTATAGACTGTCTGAATTCCGTTTCAAATATTCACATCTATAATGCAACAAAAAGTGTTTCAAAGCGATGTGAACTGTGCATCGCAAACAATGGACGACAATTTGAAAACTTTAGGTAAATAATCATGCTCGTATCTGTCTAGTTTTGTTTTTGTAAAATATATTGTATCGTATTTTTTACATACATTATTTGTTACAAATTTGATTGTTAAGTGTGTTAAACTTTCTTGTTATGAATATGTTATAATTAATTATTAATTAGTCACTAATATGTCATAATTAGTTATTTAAGTTTAATATACCATTCATTATATACGACTTTACTATGTATTTATGTTACTTTTCGCAGGAGTAAATTTCCATAGCAACAGTTATTATTATTAAAACATTGTTGTAACAATGTGTTACTATAGAAACTTACTCTTCCTGCAAAGAAAAAACAAAGTAAGTATACCTATACAAAAAATTAAAATTTTTAACTGTTTCCGCATAAACACTCATCATAGACCCCACAAACTATATATCGTTGTAAAGAGAAAAAAATCCTCTTTTTTAGCTAAATCATAGCCAACTATGGTTTCCATTTAAAAAAATAGAAGTTTATGCCATAACTCGAAAACTACACAAGATATAAAAAATCTGTTAAGGAAATCCTATTCTACTTAAAAAAGTGCCTGTAGAACGTGCAAACAGATTTCTTCTAATTTTACAAACAACCGAGTTATCGACACCAATCGAAAACTCAAAAAAAATCAATTTTCGTTTACAACTCGAAAACGAAAAGATATAGCAAATTCTGGTTTTCACCAATGAATTTATCTCGAAAAAAGAGGTCGGGAAAGGTGGGTTCATTTTTCCATAGCCCTTACAGTTACCGAGATACCCTATAAAAACATCGAAATTTGCCCACCCGGTACACCTGAGATTTTAGGTACCCCCATAAAAACAATCTAAGGGAGTGAGGTGCGGAGACCGTGCGGCCCACTTTGTTGGGCCTCTTCGTCCTATCCATCTATTCCTATAATGATGGTCCAGAAACGCTTTCACCGGCCGTGTGTAATGTGGTGGTGCACTATCTTGTTGAAACACAATGTCTTCTGTGAAGTCATCAGGATGGGCTTCTGTGATCTCTACTATAAGGGGGTATATTAAGTCCTCTAACATATCTAGATACTGTTGGCCGTTGAGATTGCCTTCGATAAATAGAGGTCCCACGATATGGTTACCCATAATGCCAGCCCACACGTTAAGCTTTTCTGCGTACTGTGAGAGCCCTTCCCGAAATATATGAGGATTCACATCTGACCCGTATCTCATATTTTGCCTATTGACTTCCCCATTTGGGAAAAATGTGCTTTCGTCCGAAAAACACACATGGGTTAAATAAGATGGGTTATTATCAATTCTGTTGGTCATAAGTTCACAAAACTCTATGCGTATAGACGGGATCATCCTCAATCAAACATTGTAAGTACTGCATTTTGTAAGGGTGGAATTTCTGTTTACGCAGTACTCTTTTTACCGTAGTAGCTGAAATACCACAGGTCCTAGCTACGCTTTCTGTTGTCTGTTGGGGTGTGACAACAATTTCGGCCACAATTTGGACTTGGGTTTCCTTACCGATAGTTGGACGGCCACTACGCGGTTTATCGCCTACGCTCCCAGTGGTACTAAATTTGGAAACTAGCTGTCGAATGTATTTTCTAGAAATGGGTCTGTCCGGAAACCGTTCATTGAAAATCCTTTCGGCTTCATAGTAATTCCGGCCGGCTTCAGCCCAAATGAATATAGCTTCTGTTTTTTCATTTAAAGTACGTTTATCCATAATTTAAGGAAAAACAGTGCAAAGCCACACTTTAAAGTCGAGATCAAACTGTAACTGTTCGCCAATTCAACTTTAAATTAAAGCAACTATCAAAAAATTGTATTCAGTCCGCAAGTAACACAAATAGTCCAGGAACGTTATTAATTAATGAGTTTATAGTAGCCTTATAAAAGAAACCAAAGAGGTGAGGTGTAGAAACCTAAACCAAAATCTAAACCATAATTCATTAAATTGTGGCCACTACCACTGTTAACCGCTTGGAATATATTTTAAACGTCCTTGGACTATTTGTGTTACTTGCGGACTGGATACAATTTTTTGGTAATTTTTTTCAAGTTTTAAACATCGACTCTACATTTGTCAGGAGGTACAAGGCGAAAGTTTCGAACAACTGCTGCATTAATAATAAAGCAGAATTGGGAATTTCGGTACAAAAAGTGAGTAATCTTTAATTCTAACTTTCTTGTAAACGGTGAGTATTGTTAGGGAAAATAAAACTTCGAAGTGCATTATTTCACAAACCATTAGCCTAATAATAAAAAATCATACACCGTGATACTCGCCATAAAAATCCCTTTCAAATGAGGTGCCGCATGCCACCCCTTCAAATTTAAGATTTTTCCTTTGCATCCCCACCCCTGTTTTAAGGATAAATTGTCTAAGAGTTACTCCATGAGATATTATTTTATGCCTTATGTAACCACACCAAATTTCAAGTGAATCCGACAATTAGTTCAAAAAATAATAGGGGGGACGGACTTTTGGCCCGCACTGTATATTTACCCTTTAATTTTTTTGGGTCTATTTTAGATAAAGAAAACTATTCGCTGAATGAATGGATTTTTTCGATAGACAGTATAGACAGATTTTTTTATTGACTGACAATAAGCACTGTTTTCATTTTCTGGAGAATTTCAGGGAGAATTGCAATTGAAAAAGATTTCAATCCTGGAGAAGAATTGGTACCTTTGACGTAGAAACAAATTTTCACACTTGAACACTTTTAACTACACACTTTTTTAACAGCGAAACAGCTTTTTGCACTCAACACTCGCGTTTGGTCAAATATGTTGGCATTATTAGGAGATGATTAAAACTGAGTTAAAATTTTAATAATCTCCTGATGATGCCAAAATATGGTTGACGAAACGCGTGCGTTAAGTGCAAAAAAAGTACTTTCGTGTTAAGTGTTCAAATGTGAACTCTAATTTCAAATTCAGACAGTAGAGATTACCTCATCTCATGATAAAACTTTTTCTGTCTGACATGACTGAATATTTGTATCATGAGGTTTCAGGGTTTTCAAGGACGCTCAATTCATCTGAATAATGGACTTATCCGGTTGATTCAAAAGAATTGAGGAGCCTTGCTGATGTGTTGAAATATGATTAATTACACAGCACCACAAAAAAATAAGTGAAATGTACCTCTGACCAAACCTGATTATATGATGTTCTTGGGGTCGCTGAATCTTAATCCGAAGCTCGTTTTGCCCCATCACATCACAATTTTTTTTATCCTCAATAAGATGAGAAAAAATGGCAAAAGACGACAAAGAATACTCTAGAACCCAATCAAACCATGAGGTTTGATTGGGTTCATCAAACATAACCCAATACTTCAATAACTCCATACCTCTAACCCCACAGCTCTCACAATCAATAAGCCCCAAAGACCCCAATTAACCATATAACCTCAAACCGTTAGTACTATTGATCGGACTAATAGCGTGAGAGTTATGGTTAAAAATGTATTTCGTCGGAGCTTCGCAATGACATTTGTTGTATTCAAAGTCATATAATATAATTGTAGTGATGTGATTATGATGAAAAAATTTGTTTGAAAATCGTCCATGTTGTAAGTTAAAGATTGAATACAACAAACGTCATCGCGGAGCTCCAACGAGATACATTTTCAACTATAACTCCCACGCTATTAGTCCACCAAATTCAACAGCACTTGCAACCACATTAATTGTAATGTGCTTGTCAATTTTCATTGAAATCCGATGAATAAAAATGCACTTATGGTGGGCCAAACGAAATTTAAGTTTTAAATCCTAACTACACCGTAATCCATCGGGTCAGTCCTAAAATTTAACTGTAAGGAATACTTACGAGCACCAATATTTATGCAAAATTTAATCTCAATCCGATCATTACAACGCGAGTTATAATGCGTTAAATCTGCGTACACATGAAAGTAAATACTTATGTACGTATATACATATGTACTTGTATATATGTACATAGTGCGTGTAATATGGCTAGTATTTACTAAATCTTCTAGCAAATTCAGAAGTCGTGAGAGGTTAAAGTTCGAACGAAGTACTTCAAGCTGTGAGAGAATAAAGAACTCACGTTAATCGAGAACTCCGAAACTTAAGAGGCAAAGGGATTCACAAGAATCAAGCAGTATAATGTCGTAGTGTTATTGTGGGTTAATGGGGTTCTGGCCTTTGCTTTAGCTCAGCTACCTAATTCCAGGCATGGATGAGTCTGAGATTCGCGGTGTCAGTCTCCCGTGCGGCATTTCGAAGTTATTAATTGCACGTCTTTTGTTTGAGGTTATATGGTTAATTGGGATCTTTGGGGCTTATTGATTATGAGGGTTATGGGATTAGAGGTATGAAGTTATTGAAGTATTGGGTTATGAGGTTTGATTGGGTTCTACAGTATTTTGTGTCATTTTTTGCCATTTTTTTCGCAGCTTATTGAGGATAAAAAAAAGTGACGTGATGGGGCAAAACGGGCTTCGGATTCGGATTCAGCGACCCCAAAAACATGTAATCTGTGTTATTTTATAAACAGGAGGAATTTAATTTAGAACGTAAGAGACATCCGACTCTATAACTTGTCTATAACTTGTTGCCAACGGGTAGGCATACTGCGCATACCACGTTCCCAGAACTCACGCGGTTGTGAAACGAAAAAGTTGTGTACGACTATTTGTAAATGAAAACGATCATCGAATGACATTTATTATATGTTTGCTGTTCAATCATAGTCAGTGGGGAAAGGTGTGGTGAATACGGTGAATGAGGCAGAACTTCAAAACCTAACGCAAGAGTTCAAGGTGTGTCTACTTTGCTACATGGGGACGCGCATTATCGTGCAGTAGTATAACTTGTCGCGCCGTGACCGCAGAAGATCGAACTGGGTGGCCAAATTGAGGAGTTAAGCACAATAGACAGCGGTATTGTCCTCTATATTAGACATATACATATATATTCTCCTCTATAATAGACATGGTGACGGCGGTATTGTCCTCTAAGAATTCCCAGTGATACACGCCGCTAGGGCCCCACCAAGCTGAACGTCATTCGTTCGTGCGAACGTCAGGGTTAGGTACCGACTGTGCTGGAGCATCTGCGTCTACCCACTGGCGTTTACGGCTGTGATTTACATAAAGCACCCACTTTTCATCCCCGGTAACAAGATTGTTCAACTAGTCGAAACGACGACTGCGGAAGAGAAGTTGTGTGCAAATGTTATTCCCATGCTGGCGATCGGCTTCGCTTAATAAACGTGGTATCCATATTGCCCAACTTTTGCACTTCGTTTGTACCGCCAAAACTTTCATGTGCACCTCAAAATTTCGATTTTTTTGAATGAAGACAGTCGGTGTTTCTGAATGACACAAGCGATAGGTATGTATATTATTAACACATTTTTACTCCTGACTTTTTGGCCTCTCATATGTTCTTCCGTCAATGACATGGCGTTGTAGCTCATTTTTCGGACCCTGATTATTAATGTTACGTTAAGCTTTGGACTGAAGACATTTTTACCATACACTTTCCATGCCTTACATTTTTACACTAATATCATTCAAATTGTTAATGAACACAAAATTACAGGGATCTACTGTATGTGTTAGACTACCTACTACTATATCTAACCAAACGATAATTTGTACAACTGTAACGACATCTCCATATGATTCCCTTAAAATGATCCTCTGGAAATGGGAGGATGTGGCCGTGTTCCTGTGACGAAATCACTGATTTGTGACCCATCACAAGAATGCGGACGCTGGCGCTGTATGTAACGTAATTGACTTTTCAGCACGTATTTACTGAGCCTGTCTGGTAAAATATAGAACAAAATCATTTCACTGTTGCACAACTTAACTTTTTGTTATAAGTCTAGTATGTATTTTCTCTGTTTCCGCAACACCCCGTACCACTAATGCGGCACTCGGTACTCGATATCCTGCAACGGAGCAGGTTTTTGTAATGCCGACCTTGGGCCGCTGTTTGCAGTAGAGAAATCGCGGGCCGTTTACCCGACCGTCAGTGTTGCCAACTTCATGTGTAAAAATATCTTCTTAATATACTCAAAATAGCCTCCAAAGCCAAACTCACAGAAGTGGTAGTGCCGAATTACATCGATCATACATAACGAATTTTTTACTATTCATGATATACTAAATTTTTTAATACAATTAAAAAACTCGTAGCTGGATATTATTATAAATGCCCATTTACGAGTTCACACATCACGTCATGGTTCCTCCCTAACTTCAGAAAATGATATAAAATCGAATTCATTGAGAATCATGCTAGGTATAGAATGAAGTGAGATTGATATTTTTTGGTCATAAGATACCGTTTAGAAATTAAAAGAAACCCAGAGTGAACTCAACCATTAAACCCAATAACCCAACAGCCCCAGGTTCTGTAGGTATGAGACTAGAAACCTCGTATCTGAAGGGTTTGTGAGCAAACAGCTTCCAACCAAACCCCATTATCCTGAAGGTCTGAGAGTCCTCTGAGAGAGAGAGAGAGGGAATCCTCAGGCTCAATAACCTCATAACTTCATACCCTTGAACTTAATAATACAAAGATGGTTTGTTACTGATAGCTTGTCCAGTCGTCTTCAATGTCAATAATCACCTGACTTTTCTAGAGCATACTTTCGACTAATTTTATAGTGTACTGTTTTGGTAAAAATTTCCAAATCAATTTACTTTGTCAAAAAAGCTCCATGCCGCCCAAGTCGTGTTTTCTTAAGTTTTAGATTAATCTAGGCGTTTAGTGACTGTGATGGCAATTGAGTGACTCAATAATACATATCTTCTTAATATTTCCATATAGTGCAGAGTCGACTTCGGTGTTTAGGATTTTTGATTTAAAAAATTAACGACAACTGTGTCTTTTTATACAGTACCATGTTAGGCAAAATGTTGCCCTACCACCTGTGCTTGGAAATGCGTCTCTACCGACTTCCACGAAGGGTTCTGCTGGACACGTTTTTTATCAAACAGACTGTGTATATTTAGGACTTTCTTCATACAATAATATACTATGTTCAGAAATTGTTAATAATGCTCTCGATCTTGCCTGATAATTATAAGAGCCACTATTTAATGTGAATTTATCTAGATTTTTTTTTACATATATTAATAACTTATATATGAATATGCAAGGTATAGGCAGTAGTTAAAGTTTTTTAAAATAAATTTCTAAACTTCCTTTTGTGCTTTAAAATCTCTGTGTAAGTGACAAGATATAATTCTCTCAAAATAGTATGCCATACCTTAGTCGAGACACAAATTGTGCATGATAAATGACAATAGAGCAAGTAAATTAATTGCTAATACATTTCAGTCTTGACAGGGCATGATGAAAGTTTGTTGCGCAAATTTTCTATGTGACTGCCGCAAAGTATTCATAATCACATCAGTCAGGATAACAACTTATCAACAAGACTTCTGAATAATACTCTTTTAACCTTACACTATCTTAATTTTTTGTTTTTTCAAATATTGCAAACTAGTTTGCTGATCATGGTGTTTAATCCAAAAAAAAGTCTCTAAGAACGTGTATGTAATAAGTTTATTTACATATTCTCTGATTTTTTTTGGATTTTTGCAATAGTGACACAGTCGTTACCATTTGTGAATAGACAGAAAATGTTGATTGAAAATTACGACGATTTACAATAAACTGATCACATATATAAATGTTGTAGACGTCGATAGTGTGAAAGACATTTAGATTCAAATATCCATCAACAAAATATTACTGGTACTGTTAGAAAAGATAAATTTTGGTTTGATTTGTGCATGTTATGCGCATGTAGCTTTTCGTAGAACGTGGTCGACCATATTTACTTTATATAGAAAATTTAAATTTTGAAAAATAAAAATTAAAACTACATTTATTTTTAAAATAAAAACTATTTTAAAAATATAGAAATAGTACTACCACGTGCATTGTCCATTGTAGATGTATAAAATAATAATGTACTGATGTTAGTGACAACAAACAACTGTTAGTTAAACTTCCTTTAACTAAACTTTAGTCCATGTGAACTATTTTGCATTTATACCTTTAACTTAAGTAGATGTGGAACGATCATTTTCCTTCTACGACCATATGTACAGGCCAAATCGCTCACGTTTAACGAGAAGAAATACAGAAAGACTACTGGTTGTGGCAACGTACGCTCAAGCAATGAAGACAGTCGGTGTTTCTGAATGACACAAGCGATAGGTAGGTACATTACACAGGCCGACAAGAGTTTAACCCAGAAACCAGAATATAGTTTTCCAAAGGTTTTTGATGCACTGAATTCGAATTCGAATCCAAATCTCTCAATTGGTTCTGGTTTTCGAGATATCCCTAAGCTAAAATTGCAAAGAAAGCGATTTTGGCCTATATTTGAGGTTATGTAGCATCGCATTTTTTTTTCTCAAAAAAATATGAACAACATCTTAAAGTACATGCCTTGTCCTTTTAAATGACATCGAGTTTACTCAAATATCTTTTATTTTCGTTGCGATAACGCATTTTGAAATTTTTAAATTTATGAATTTCTCTACAATTGAAAACCTATTAAGGATCGCGTGTACATCAAACAGTCGATTGATTTTTGATTAGAAAACACTGAAAATGTTTGAAATTCAATAAATCCAAACAATTTCAAACATTTTCAGTGTTTCCTAATTAAAAAACCATTTGATGTACACGTAGTCCATAATGGGTTTTCAAATAGGTATAGAGAAATTCACAAACATAAAAATTTCAAAATACGATATCTCGAAGGAAAAACAAAAGATATTTGAGTAAACTCGTCATTTAAAAGGACAAGGCATGTACTTTAAGATGTTGTTCATAGTTTTTTGAGAAAAAAAATGCGATGCTACATAACCTCAAATATAGGCCAAAATCGCATTTTGGCACTTTGGCAATTTTTTGCACTTTTAGGTTAGGATATCTCGAAAACCACAGCCAATTGAGAGATTCGGATTCAGCGCATCAAAAACCTTCGGAAAAATATTATTAAGTATTCTGGTTTCTGGGTTAGAGGGTCGGCCTAATTTTGTCAGCCTGTGATTATTAACACATTTTAACTTCTGTCTTTTTGGTCACTCATATATGTCATTCCGTTAATGACATGACGTATTTCGGATTCGACCCTACGTTGTGGCACACTTTCCGGACCCTAGTTATGAATATAAGATGTACAGTATGACAAATTTGTACTGTACGGGGCTATTTCACCCAGTATATCTACAGGGTAATCCATTAAAAAAATGTTTTCCCTAATAAAATTAATCAACCGAATAATTAAATTCGTATGTTTTTCAATTATCAAAAATAAGTCTCAAAGGCAGAACACGAAATCCAACACATTGAAGAACGGAAACGCAGACATAACTACATATAAACTTTTATGATCTTACTCGGAGATATGTAATCTTATACAAAAGACAACGGAACCTCGCAGCTTCGGTTTAGTTTTACAAAATCACTTCGTTTGATGAAAACCAACGAAACCCGACTCCATTTCAAGTTCGCAGAATCAAAGGAGGAGGAATAAAACATTGTACAGCGCGGCTTCAGAAACAGAGTTACAAAGAGAAGGCGACGAACAATAACAAGTCGGAAGTCATCCGAGTAAGAGGAGCGCTAATATTAATTTTGCCGGAAACTGAATTTTTCCGTAGTCATCCGTGCACGCTCTACAGAATCATTAAGCAGGACTTAGGAGCGTCTTATTATCGCCTGTAAAAGTATAACACCTCTGTTAGGTTTAATTTTAAGAAACACAGTAAAGTAATTATTTCTTATAACTGCAAATTTTGGAGTTGTTTTAATTTTCTATTGCCTGTACTTGCGGTAGTAAGATTTGGTGATAGTGGTATGTTTAGTTAATCGCAACTTTATTCGTTAACCTAATTTTTGTAAAGAATGCCTAAAAAAAGGAACTTAACGACCATCAGCATTTACGAATTCAATTTTTTCACGAACAAGGAAAATCTGCGTGCTGTGCAATGCGTCATAAAATACTTCGCGGAAACTTATTCATAACATAAACATAAACATAACGAGTAGAAAAAGGGTTAATTCGCAATGCGAGCATAGGAAATTAATTAATCGCCTAAAAATCGGAAAAAACGCCGTCGCCTAAAAATCGGATCTTTCTTTTTTTTTCATTTTTCCTGACCCCTGCACTCGCCGTAATATCTTGCATCTCGTTTTACAGTGTCCAAAACGGATCAATGGTCGCCTTGATCCCTTCCTTGATCCTCTCGCTCGCCTTGATCCTCTTAGGGAGAGGGCACCTGAATCCCCAGTCTCCCTCTACTGAGAGACTTAATATTTCTGGTCGAATTCCTGATATTTTCGTTGTCATTTTGATGCCTTGCCTGACTTTCTAACTTCAAAATCGAGTTATTCAGAACGGGAACGGTATTTTCATTTGGACGTTCCGGTTAGGTACACAAATATTGAAATCAGACAATTATTTTATTCTTTTTAGTGCATATAAAATTTAGCGCATTTTTTAAAACGCGTGTTTTTTTAGAAGTTTCTTTTTCTATAATATGTTTTGTATTTAGGTATTATAATTTTAATACTTTCACGTCTACGTCACTGTCTACATATATTTAAAAAAAAGTTACTTGGTCTAGTGCAGAGCTGTGTTGATACTTGGATTCACTTGCTGACACTGTTACCACTCGACTCTTCGTGCTGTTGAATACAGCTTTCAAGATGTATAAACAGTTTTTTTTAATGCCTTAAAATAAAGCGCTTCTTTTTAGAAATAAACATAATAATACTGACTTGTCGAAGTTTAGTAAGTATGCAGAATTTCAGATAGTGTGAAGTCTATCCAATCAGAAGTGGATAAAAATTGAACTGTAAGACTTGGTAGATATCGATGGTTTAAAGTGGTCATAATAAAACCTTATAAGTCATTTTTTTGCCACACAGCGTTTATGACACCATTAGTTTAAAAAGACAATATTCTTTAAAGTCTATTTAAAAATACTAATACAGCTACGTTCCTAAACGTACTAGTTCTGACTTAAGAGGTTTTTCTGTCATCCTTAACTATACTGAGGCATACATTTTACTGATTTACTAGAGCATACATTTTACTTCTTCTCCTATAAAATTAACTGAAAATGACTTTTGATGATCTTTGTACAATCAGTATTCTATTTTTTTGTTTCTGGATTACAGGATAATATAGGATTACAGCTTGTGAAATGTCGGGTCTAATAAGCCCAAATTGAAGGTGATATGTTGATTATATCAAGAGATGTCGCTAAAAAAGTAAAATTGCGTTATTTTCAAAAAACCGTGATTAACTCCGAAAATATGAAATCCTTTTCAAAGTCTTGGACTCATATTAAAAAGAAATCTTCAGAGTATATATTTGATTGGTCAATTTCAAAAAAAAATCCGTCGTAGTGAATACCGTACATAGTACATACTTCAAGTTGAATCAAAAATATAAAAATTCAAAAAAGCCATATGCGTCACACATAACTACAACAATTAACAGATTAGTAGGTATAATATCCCACTAGAACTCGCTGTGTTTTATTAAAATATCATGAACAGTGAGTTTTACGAAAACTACAGTAAAAATGGTAGAGTTTTGAATTTTGAATGGTGTCGATAATTTATCATTAAATGAATATTTACTCGTTGTAGAATATCTTAAATTATTATTAAGAGCAAGATTTGCCAAGAAAAATATTATCGATTTAGGCATAAAAATTCGAAGTAATTTCTCATTTAATGGTAAATGACTCATTAAGGTCAAATTGGAATAATGGCAAGGGTGAGATCCTGGAGTGGGTACTGGAACCTTCGGCGTAGAAACAAAAAACTGGACGTTTTCCACGAAACACCAGGAGAAGATTAAAATTGTTTTAATCTTCTCCTGAAGATGCCAACTTGGTTGGCGAAACGCGCGTCGAGAAAAGTGTAGTAGTTCGGTGTTTCGTGGAAAACGGTGAGGTACCCATAAATTCCCAATTATAATATAATATTGCAGTTTAAGGGTTTTGCAACAAAAATGAGTTGGATCGCGATACTTTTTCCTTAACAGTCAATTACTAAAAGAAAAAAGAATTGAAACTGTTCATATCTCAAATTCAACTGTCGATATCTTTAACAATTGAATTTTTTGGAAATGTTTCAAAACATCTTTTTGATATTAAACTACATAATTTAAATAAAATCTAATAAGCAACAACAGTTAAAAATATACATATTCTATTTTAATCATCTGATAATCATTTTGAGGAAATGCTCAATGATAAGTAGAGGAACTAAAATTCTCAAGTCTGGTATTTGAGAATATATTTTTAACAACACACTGTATAATAATTTCAAAACCAAATTCAGTAAGACTCCAAATGAGATTTTTCTTGGCAAATCTTGCTCTTAATAATAATTTAAGATATTCTACAATGAGTAAATATTCATTTAATGATAAATTATCGACACCATTCAAAATTCAAAACTCTACGATTTTTACTGTAGTTTTCGTAAAACTCACTGTTCATGATATTTTAATAAAACACAGCGAGTTCTAGTGGGATATTATACCTACTAAGCTGTTAATTGTTGTAGTTATGTGTGACGCATATGGCTTTTTTGAATTTTTATATTTTTGATTCAACTTGAAGTCTAGGATTTTTTTTTTGCAATTGACCAATCAAATATATACTCTGAAGATTTCTTTTTAATATGAGTCCAAGACTTCATATTTTAAGGATTTCATATTTTAAAAAAGTTAATTTTAATGTAATTTCCTTTCTAAGTAAAGAATAACCCAAAATATTGGCAGTGAGACGTTAAATTGGGACACCCTGTATGTGAGCGGGCATGAGTGAGCTTGAAAAACTACTCATGTACCCATCTCTACTGTGAGCTCCATTGGGCAACCCGTAACTGAAAGGTTGTGATTGTTTTGTGAGATTTTTTGCGAAGAGTTGTTAAGCTCTGCATTATTTTGTAAATTTTTTTAACAGAGTGACAAGCCCAGTTTTCTCCACGTTCAGTGACAACTAAAAACGACTATACCCTCGTAAAGAACCCTTCGTACGATCAAATATTGCGCTCCGTCTTGCCGCGGCAGCACAGCAACAGAAAAAAGGGAGACCCAATAACGCCAAGAGATCCGCGTGCGTGCCACTGACATTTTCGAAACAAGATTAATGACATAAATAAGGTGTGTAAATGGAATAAATTACCGTTTTACGGCTGCTCGACTTTCGGGGAGTAACTTTTCGATATTGGAATTAGAAGAGGATTTCGGTGAATAATGTGTTTTTTTCCTCTTTCACTTGATGGAGGGCTCAAGGTGCTCGCCCTTTAAATTAATGCAGAGAAAAGTGGTGATATAGCGTTCTCGGTTCCTACTTTAGATACGAGGGTGTAACAAGGAAGCACTTTCTTTTAAAGACTGGTTAATTAATTATTCGAATAAGAGATTTTCCTGCATTATATACATTCTAAAGAGATATTTACTAATTAAAATCAGCAGACATAAGAGAAAGGACCTACGGCATACGTCATGTGTAAAATTTTAATAACAATATACTGTTTAAATTGGAATAATAGAACTGACTGAAATTATACGTTATATTAAAAATATAACGATTGTTGCCCCAAATTATGGTAGAAACAAAATATTGATAATCCTGGATAGTTTCTCATTACTACTTAATTTACAATACAATTTATACTTAATTAGATAAATTCCCCATTATCAGACACTGTGCAGAATTATCCACATCTTAATTTTGAGTAACTAT
This sequence comes from Aromia moschata, assembly GCA_029963805.1. Classification (NCBI taxonomy): domain Eukaryota; kingdom Metazoa; phylum Arthropoda; class Insecta; order Coleoptera; family Cerambycidae; genus Aromia; species Aromia moschata. Next base: position 28,543 of record JAPWTK010000635.1, read on the forward strand.
CAGCAAACATATAATATTTTTTATGGTTTATGATGTTTTCTCACTGCTTCATTGAAAAATATGGTCTACTGACAGATATTTTGGAACACAAGGACGTAGTATAAATCATATGTATATATTGGGTCATAACTTTTTAAGAAATGGAAATCTTAAAAAATGATATTTGGAAAATAAACTCCAAAATTAGAAAACCTTTTCAACGATGTCAAAAAACTGGTATGTTTATGGAAAAAAATAATGTTCGAAGCGACATTAATCGCTACGCCTGGTGTCGTGCAGTTTTCTTTTATACATGCCAAATTCTAATCTAACATGATAGGGACATAATACTTTTTGCAGATTACAATTTCTTTTAGCCGTTTACAAACAAAATCGGGTGATTAAGATAAAAGAATCACCTTGTACATACAAGTATATGTATACATATGTACATGGTGTCCCTGTATTTTCGTTTTCGAGATACAGGGTGTGAAATTGATTATCTAGACAATTTCTTATATTACTTCTTAAGCATTACAGCTAAGGCTTGCCCGTTGCAATATTCATATACAGCTTGTGTAAAGCCGACATCGGCCAGTTGTGAAAAAGGACAAATGCTACCCTTCTCGTTCTAACACCAAGCACAGGTGGTGAGAGGGCCGGTCTTATTCCCTCACTACCTTCGATGCGTGTGCGGTTGCTTCTTATCTGTCGTCTCACTTCTGTTTGTCCTTTTTCATAACTGGGCGATGTTAGCTTTACACACACGGTATACCAAATACATATCAGCTGTTTCTCTGTTACTAAATAACTCCATTTCGACCACAGATTTCACTCACTTTGATAACCATCAAAGAAGCATCTAACGTTGCAATAAATGTATTAAAGACATTTGTTTTCAAAAGCTTACTATGCCATACAGTTTTTTCAGTGATGTTGGGTATTGTGAGGCGTAAAATAATTTTCTGATTCATTTTACTCGAAAACGGTGCCTTTTAGCGAAATGAGACAAGAGCACTGTTTTTGTGTAAAATATATTAAGTAATTAATTGCTGCTACCACATTGGAGAAAAAATGAGAAACAAAAAATATGGGCATTTTAAATAAACCACCCCCTTGTTTTACCCACCTCTGGTGAGTTTACCAATTTTCTTTCTATTATAAATAATGCACACAGTGCTAAGTGTAAAGTTCACATATAAAATTTAATTAGTAATATGTGAAGGTTTCGGAAATATTATTTCAAAACCATCTGCAAAAACTAACCTTTCACATATACAGGGTGTATCTCGAAAACGAAGCGTTCTTCGAGACTGTTTATACCAACTTTTCGTCCTATTTTCAGGTCTACAATACACTGTTAAAATATTTACCTCTAACTTCGGGCCACCATATATATTATATAAACGTTTCAAAATCATAAAATGTGATATATTAAATAAATATGATTTTGTAAATATAAAAATTTGAACGTTAAAAAAATTACATTTTTATGTGAAAAGGTAATATTTTATTAAATATTTTTTAATAAGTCTAATAAGTCTGTATTATTTCTCAACTTAAAGTTCAAGGGCAAACTTTTATTCATCATTTCATCAACTTTCTCCAATCAATGCTAAAACCTCTTACCTTATTCACATGATGTTGGCACAAAATATGACTCATACATGACATACCTGAAACAAAAAAACTAAATTAATTATTACAGCAAATATCTATAAAAAGCATCTAATTAAATAATATAAAGTAATATAAAGTAAGCTTAGATATAAAAGTTATGTCGAATGTATCGGGTAGACCATTTTAGATGTTTTTAGAGGGTATCTCGGAAGTATAAGACATATAAAAAAGCTGATACGGCAGTCCCGGGCTATTTTTATGTGGAACTGCGATCAGATTTGGTACTACAGGAGGATTCCCAAATTCTGTTTTTTTTTTTAATTGTCCGTTATTTTATTTATTGTAGTAAATACGAAGAAACAAATGCAGACGTTGTGGTAAAAACACGCAGAAAAAAATGGCATAACAAAATAGATGGTGTCCCATCGAAAAAATAAACTTTGTATTATAGCTTCGTAATTCTAAACAAATTTAAAAGTCTGAGTAGGCCAATGGATTCTACACAAATAAGTTTCAATATAATGCTGTATTTGTTTCTGCATGTTTGCTACAATAAGTAAAATATCGGACTTTTTAAAGAAGGCTAAAATTTGATCATCCTATAGCACCATATCTCCTACACTTTCCGAGATACCCTATAAAAACTTCTAAAATGGTTCACCCGATACATATTAGACATTCTATGGTAGATGAAATGTATCACATATGTACATACATTCGACTGTATATACGTTTTAAAGATATAATCAATAAACCACGAATATAAATGATAATAATAGACAAATCTAATATGTTATTCTTGTGATAATTTTATTGTCCTGTATAATTCAATTATTATATAACATAAAAACCTTACGTTACTACAAAAACTGTAACACTGTAGAACAACAAGAACTATAACACATATTTCAGTTAAATGCATTCAAATGCCACATAAGCATAAACGAAAGTGAAATCTCATAATTTTTTGCCCTCTTTCTCCTGTCTTCCGTGCTCCCGTCTTTGTCCAGCCAGCGCACAATTATAATTTTATCGTTGGGCCTTGTCGACGCAACTATGAGCTTAACACCATTAAAGCTAAGGTTAATTATAAGTTCATTCATTCCATACACAGAAATACGGAATAATATTCATGGAAACCTCTAATGACTTTATGAATATAATATACATACAATTCATAACAAAGTACACCGAGGTAGCGTAACATAAACACGGCATAAAGCCTACATTAAAATACATTTACATAGAAGTTATTGCGAGCTTTGATTATCTGGAATTCTGGCAGTTTTGATGTATTTTCATGTGTATCATACACTTTATACTACAATTGTATATATGGTACGTTTATAAGTAGGGTTGGCCGATCGTGCTCCAATATAGCGGAGCGCAGCGGGCGCGGGCGGCCATTGGGTGTTTGGGTTTCGAGGTGTTGATGTCGTCGGCGTCGGTATTACGTTGATAATTAAATGTCACGCGTGCAAACGCCTAAAACACGCCCATTTGTTGACAAAGTGAATAAATTCATCGGTGATTTCGAAGATTTAGTTTATGACGGCGCGATCGTAATATGTAGAGTCTGTAAGGAAAAACTGCTGTGTATGCACAAACGCGATTGTAGCCATCACATAAATAGTGTGAAACATGAAATTTAAAAAAAAGGTACGTTCTTGAGAACTCAGTTTATGTTCGTCTTAGTTTTAATGCGAAGTGCAAGTAATTTACCCTCATAAACTCGATAAACAACCATTTCGTAAGTTCTGGAACAAATACGTTCCAGAGATGCCATTACCAGGTCGAACGACGTTACGTAACTATTTACCAACTTGCACATATTTAAGATTAAAGTGAATTACAAGTGAATTAAAAAATACACGGCTGTAGTTATGTATTGACGGGAAAAGAGGTTATAAAATACATTCTATTCTAAATGTTATAGTACGTATACTGGACCCTCGAACAATTTGAATTGTCAACAAGTCAGGTGCTGATGTTTATAACCGATGGTATCCCACGATGCTGTTAGTAGGCCGTTTTGACAAAGTTTGTCAAAAAACGTGTCCTTAAAATCCTCTAAATGTCTTGGGAGTTTCACAGCAAATGTCCTGGTATTCCCGAACCACCACAGTCGATTCTTCCTCATTAGGGAACGTGGTTGAAAGCCGCTTTTATTATGACGAACAGTTCCAGCAAATAAAAGCGGTTATTTTACAATTCAATCCTGCCGAAGCTGCAGCTATTAAGGCAGCCAGACCAAATTTCAAGATGTGTCTGTTAAAACAGCTTTAAAAACTGTTTCTAGTAACTGTAAAGGTTTGTATGAGGCCATACAAACAGTGAGTTGTCGTTAGCGGAGTCACTACAAATAGTGGACGAAGTAAATTCACTGCTACAAGCTATATGCGACGCAATAAATGATCCAGTTAAAAGTACGTTCAAAAGTATATTAGAAGAAAAACTGCGGTTTTACTAAATTAACGCAATTTTTTTATGGTGCATCTACAGACTCGTTAAGTGAGTGCAAAGGGTATTTTAATTATGCCTGTATTATATTAGATGTCGAATGGCCGTTATCAAAATATAAGCATATATTTTCACCGCAGTGAACAAGACTCTCGGAGATCTTCAAGGCTATTCCAAGGTCAAATACAAGACGAATGAGATGTAATTCCATCCAATATTTCATAAATGCAATCCACTTTCTATAATCGATTGGCTTACTGTGAAGAGGTTAACGGAGCACAGTTTAATCACATATTGTAATAATTAAAAATGTTTGGACAAGTCTTGCCTTAGCCGAGTGGACAGTAAAGTCTTGCGTTAACTGGCTGGAAAGTAAAGAGTCCTGTCTTAGATGGCTAGATAGGTCTTTATCTTGGTCAACTTTTTTCCATGATGCGTATTTATTCAGCTTCAATTGTATTAAGTAACCTTGGAATCGCCTTGAAAGTCAAACCTCAAGAGTTGGTCAAGGTCATAATCGATTGTAAAATTTTCCGCTCTTTTCATTTCCGGTGTCAAAATAGGGGTCCTATTTGATAAAACGGACTTGACCTTGACCTTCAAGGTCATGGTCAAGGTCAAATTCAAAGTCACAATTTAATTGACAGGGAAAATCCTACAACTTTTATGAACATTCAGTTATTTTTCTCTAGGAGGCGTATTGCTCGAGTTATCCAGCCGTCCCGTAACTTTTGAAACACACTGTATACTCCGTAATGTGACGTAATGTACGCTAGGGGCAGAAATTAAGAGATATGAAATAAATCCCAAAATTTTAGGTGACTTTCAAAGAGCTGTAACTTGGAGGAAAATGAAAAAAAGAAGGAGGAAATTGAAGCTCCAAGTTTCTAGCTTTTGGATCTTGAGTTTAAATTTTTTTAGCGTCAGCGGGTTTTGAGTATCTTAAGAAAACCATCGAAAAAAAAAAATCGAAATTTGTGCTCGTCTTTTAAAAGGTCCACGGAGTTTAATAATTGTTTTCGATAATTTCATCATAAAGTTCTTTTAGATAATTTAATTATCTTTAATTTGACTGATTACTGAATCCTGGACGATGACTTTTCGCTGAGTTATCGCCGTTCAAAGCAGAAAAGTCATTTTTGACTTTGGTAATCAACTACTCAGGAAATAATGAATGTACAGGAAATTCAAGTAGGGTTTTGAAAACTACAAAGTGTTCTTTACAAGTTGTAGTGATTGTTTTTTTCGAAGCGAAATTGTTGATTGAAAACGAGGTAAAAAATTGTATAATTAGGGATATTTGCATGGGTAGACTAAGAATATTGATTGTAACTTTTCAACCTTAAAGTACCCAAAAGAAACACTAATAGTTTCAAAGCGCAGCGATTTTTTGTTCATAGTGCTCGATTTTGTCGTTTGTGCTAAAAAACGATGTAAAGATCGATTTTTCACTTTTTGTTCATTTTTTTTTTAAGTATAAAGGGTTTTTTAACAATAATCCGCATTTTCATTATCAAAAAACGTTAATTGTTACAACGACCGAATATTTAAAACTTGAATGATGTCAGTGATGCCGTAGAAATGTTTTATATAAAACAAAATGTTCCACTTAAACAAACCGTACCTATTGTAATATAAAATATATCAACTGTCAACTGGTTATAAAGAGCCATCCAAAAAAGAAACGTCATCAAATCTGGCTATAAACGAGAGAGACGAAAATAGCAGTTTTCAAAGCTGACAGAGAAACTTTGGTGTTGTCAAACTTTTGACAAGTGGCTGTCACAATTTCAAAATAAATAATGGCTGGCACATGATGTAACAGATTTCACAATTAAATAAGGATATAAATTTAAGATATAAATATGTCAGCAGTAGATAGCGGCCTACGACTCAAGTGGACCCACGCGAATGTTTGAGTTATGGTGTGCCTGGAAATAAAACAAACATTCGCGAGGAACCAAGGAAACGGGGAAGCCGGGATTGGAGAGATATTCGTCGGAAGTGACAGATCTGTAATATATTTTCCGTAATGTTCCAATAATTGTACATTTGTAATGGTTTTGTGATTTGTTTTAAATATAATTACCATAAAAAAGATTACAAATATTTATTATTAAAATAAATTAATGTAGAAATATCTCTTTTTTTTTGCTTGGCCAAATTTAATGACGATTTTTTTATTTATTATTGGCATACATCATCGCTTGCAACCTCCACTACTGTCACTCTTAAAATATACTAAATTGCGATACCCTTTTTAATCTCCGATCACACGAATTACTCATTTCATTAGTTTTTGATTGGCCTTTTTTCTTTTAAAATTTCTCATAAAATGCCAAAAACATGTACTAATACTCATAAGATCATTCGACAAAATCTCCTCGACTGATTCGATAAACCTCTGAAAAGAACTCTGCCTCGTCTGGTTTAACGTTTAAACAAATTATATTCCAGAAGGCTCGGAAAAAGTTTTTTAATTTTGTCCCAGACTGCCGTATGCCGAATATGCGGCAAGCATAAAAATCTTATAAAGAACCGGGCTCTAATTTGGCTTTTACGTGGATTACGCAGTGCCTTTTGTAGTCGCCAACTTTTTCATTGGAATTGTATAATCCGTCTTTATTGCGGTGCCGCGCTGTTGAGCTAGGGCCCCCTGATTTTTATTATTGTAGCGTCGAAAAATAAACTAGTAAAACTGAATTGCGATACTACATTTAACATTGAATACACTTTATTTAAGCATGACAATCACTTGTACAATAGATAAATACTTATTAATCTATAAACAAACAAAAACATTATAAAATAATGAATGATTCACTGACAATCCTTCAAAGGTTTGGTTTGGCATCCTGTGAAACAGTGGTGCAGATAAAAGAGTGGACTACGGATTCTCTTTGCAATAAATGTAATGAAGATGTTTTACATTTGGCAAATGCCAAGTGTCACCACATTTGTACTGATAATCCACTTTTTGGTTATAGCCTTTCTGAATTAATAATCTTCCACAATCAGTTTCAATATGTGATATTAGTTGCACACATCATTTCAATACCAAATCAAGTACATTTAGATCAGAATACATTTCACTTTACACTGTTAACCAAAAGTATCTAAACTCTAGAGGCTGTGTAATAAAATTTGGTAATACAATTTGACAGAAAAATAGTCAGTATTTTACGTATAGGAAATATCGCCCTCTAATGTGATTTGATGGGACTATACATATTCTGATAGGTCCAGCAATTACCAGATGTCCTTCTCGAAACCATATTCTACGGAAAAACCGTTAAGCTAAATGAAGCGAAAATGATTTCCCACTCATCGTCATTCGCCATTTAGTAGGTACATGTCCGGATTTTGATGTTATTAAATATTATCAGTGTGACATATTCAATGGCGAATAACGAAGGAGCATGTCAGCTTGCATCCTGACCAGGGCAGCTATGATTAGATGGTGATGGAACTCCAATGCCCAGGAGGCAACATGTGACATCGTTGTTGTGAACAACTGACATACGAGTTGTCCTACATTCGAGTACGCCCAACAGAGGAAGTCATGTAAACATGGGAAAAGCAATTATAGTATATGAATGATATTTTTCGTTATGTTGAAACACAACACAAAGTAGAATTTTTAGAAACTTTATATTAACCCTTTGAGGGGCATATTTTTCTGTAGCACCTACCCCAGATATGAAACTAACTATAAAGGTTTTTGGGCTCGTTGATTACGAATCTGAAGTCAGATTTTCAAAAGTCAAAATGGCGGATCCAATTTGCACCTATTTTGCACAGTTACGTCCCTCAACCCCATCAACCCCCACCCTATTGCACTAAGAGTCTTGACACTTTGTTATGTTGTACATTTGTCCGAATTTGGAAATGCGTATCTTGCATTGTTTGCAAATTACCTATATATAGGCAAATAAAAAGTGTATTACCCCAATTTACACCCCTTTCCCCAAACCCATTCACCTCAACAGTTAATCGGCTGACATTTCGTCATGATACATAAGACTTCCAAATTTCAAGTTGAAACCTTAACGTGTTCTCGAGTTACCGTGTCCACAAAAAAGGTTAACAGACATTTTTTTTTCGCTTAAACTTAAAATCTCGACGGGTCAGATTTTATTCCTATTTACCGAATAACAATTTTTAAAAACAGTTTTTCATGAATAATATAAGTACTTCCACTTCACTACGTAGATGCGATAGTATTATAAAATTCCGTAGCATTAGATAGAGGCAGGAAACGGCCCTTACTGACACCCATCCTTTGCCTTTACTCATTCCTGACTTTTGTGCTCTCTAACCCCTACAACAGCATCTACAGAAGCTAAATGAAATCTTTCGACAAAAAAACAGCTTTCCAATTCGGCCGTATTGTTCCACCTGCGCTAATCGCTCACACATCCCCAACACCGCGAGCAACCTTCAGACGGGAAGCTAAGCCCCTAAACAATAGGCGCGGGCACTACGCTAGACACAAAGCCGGGTAATGTGATTAGGAAAATTCGCCCAAAAAGCCTCGCTTTCCCACGCGCCCAGGAAACGTCGGGATAAAGCTCTTACCGGATTCTCGTACATGGGGAAATTTACATTGTATATGTCGCCTTAAAAATAAATCCATGCAGGGACGCGTAAAGGGAATTCCTAATGCCGCTGCCAGCGACGAAAAATTGATGAAAATTCATTTTTCCGGAGCGCCAAGGGCGAGGACCGGAGCGACGCCTTTGTCTTTGTTCCGGGTGTCGGTTCGGATATTTAGCGGTCCCGTTGTTGAAGCGTGGAATTAAAATTAAGCCTCACTTGACGCTGTAATGTGGTAATGTTATGAATGCATGATTTTTTACGCGAATTGCACACGCATGTGAAGTTGTAGATTGAGATAATTTTTGCAGACAGAATTAAGAGTATATTTTTAGGCCATAAAAACAAATATAGTTGCAAAAAGTTTATGCTAATTTAGGTTAAATTAGGCTAATGCAATTCTTGGGTTATAGAAATTCTTCAAGTTTTATAGTATTTTTATATGTCTCGTCAAAAAATAGGTTGGTTAAGTTATGTTAAGTTAAAGAATCTGGTTACATAATTTCTTCAGGTTTTATAGTAATTTTATAAGTCAACTGGTCAGAAAATAGGTAGTTTCTTTGACCAACTTTGCAAAACAAAGGAAAATAAATTTAAAAGGAAGGTGATCAATAAGGCCGTTTTTTTTTAAAACCCTAATCTAATACAATTTGAATCTAATACAATTTGAGGTGAATCACCTCAAATTGTATTAGATTCACTTATCTACCAAAACCTTTTTTCGTTTAAACCATCATTATGAGAGAAAGAAGCCTTTTGTTTTTGTAACTTAATATAGGATTTTGGTTTTAGAGATGAAGGTCCTTTCGCTTCACCAATTTACCGATGAGGCCCAGTCATCATTCTGTCTGTCTGTTGGTCTGTTAATCTTTTTTGTGTACACGATAACTCGAGAACCCGTTAAGATATCTCCAGATGTGGAACACTTTTGCACCATGATAAGGTCATGACCTGATTTTGAGCTACATCGGTTGTGGAGTTGAGGGTTAAATGAGGATAATACACTTTTTCTTTGACTACCGGTAATTCTCAAACGAAGTAAGACACACACTTCAAATTTTCAGCTTAATAAGGTGCGAGGTTGAGGGGATTAAAGGGGGTTAAGTATTTAAAATTGGTCAAACAAAATGATTTAACATAAATTTTAGTAAGTAGACAGAGCTCCAAAAGAAAATTCTATTCTTTTTCGACACACACCACCCCTCCCCTCCCCCCAAGGGATACGGGGACAACTAAAATAAAACAGGTATATGAGAAACATTACTTTTCATAAATCAATATCATAAACATTAATAACATTTATTGCGAACCTTATATGTATGGCCAAGCCATAACATGATTTTATTTTGAAGAAACTAAAATGGTCAGGGAAGTAAAAAGCAAATTGGTTCACATCAAGAAATACAAGAAAGGAGGGGTTTAAGAGGACAAAGAGGACAAAAGAAGTTAAAGTCAATCAGGTCATTAAAGATAAATTGGTTCACATCTAAAAGTACCTACCGTGGTAAGAGGATAAGTAAGAGAGAAAGGAGGACAAATGGAAGTCAAGAATGTCAATGAGGACAAGTATCTCGTGAACCAACAAGGGCAAGGAAGGTAATAAAGTTTAACGGGACAAGGACAAAGAGGTCAAGAGGATAAGAAGGTTAAAAAGGACAAACGGAGGTTAATGAGGACAAGGAGAGTTGTAAGTCAAAATAAGGACAAACGGAGGATAAAAGCAGGCAAAGGGAAGAAGAAGGTAGGACAAAAAGGAGGTAAAGGGAAGAAGAAAGGAGGACAAAAGGAGGACAAAGGGAGGGCAAAAGGACCATAAATGGAGGACAAAAAGAGAACAATAGGAAAAAGAGGTTGAATAGGACGAAAGAAGGAAAAGAAAAGGGCAAATGGAGGATAAAAAGAAGACGAAAGGGAACAGAAGGACAAAAGGACAAGGGGAAGACAAAAGGAGAAAAAGGGAGTACAAATGGAGCACAAAAGGAGAACAAATGAGGTTAAAGAGGATAATTGTTCTCTTTAAGAGACCAATGCGGGCAGGTGGAGAAATGGAGGTTAATGAGAACAAGGACAGTTGTAAATCAAAAGAAGGACAAAGGACATATATCTCTATTTTCGACTACGGGTTTTGAAGGAGTGGATATATTTACGGACAAAAACATCAGTTTCTTTTTCGAGGCCATTTAGAGATGATTAGGTTATCATCCCGAGAAGATATTTTTTGTTAAAGTGGAACATCGGTACATTGGTATATACTACTGTGTTATTTCTCCCTTTATATCCATTGTACAAGGCGAATAAGTTACTTTTAATCCTTAGACCTTAATTTCATTCATGAGTTTAATTCTTTTTTACCCTCTGTATAGGGTAAATAAGGCATTTTTGGACCTTGAGCCAATAAAGACAAGAGGGAGGTTAACAATTAAAATATATCACGGCCAAGTCGACGGGTCTCATAAATGCCCTAAGGTGGATGAGTGATCTTTCGGTATGATGCTTCAGATAAAATTTAAACACTGAAACGTAGAAAAATTAAACTTACCAATTTTGCCCCTTTTTCGATAACCACAGACGTATACCAGTATATTTCGCTCAATACCATGTAAAGTAAGAATGGATTAAATGTGAGCATTAGTATCTTTCAAAATACAACCTAAATAATCGGTGCATATTAATCCCATTTTAGTGGCATGAACGTTTTCAAAAAACTTGATATGTTGAATTCCCGATTTTACGAAGGAAATCGTTAATGTGAGGATTTAAAACAGATCACGTATTTTTTTTTAATGTTAGCATACATAAATAGTTCACAGAATACTGCGTATTGGGCAAATGACTGTTTGCCATGTTAAGATAAAATTCACATCAAACACCATTATCAGTATTTTTTGTGTCTCAAATCATCTTAATGCTAGGATTAAGAACCACTTAATAATGATAATTATTGATTTTACTCTTTAATCCGCGATTTGTAAGTTATTTATAGCATACTTCTGAAGATCTGTTTTATTAGGTATTCGAGCGAGTACTACTTTGATGAAAATAGACACTTAAATCTATAAAGTCGGTAGATTACCATATTTTTGAAATTGGGACCCAGATTAGAGAATCACCTTAGCGCACACACATTTAAATGTAATGTGTTTAAGAGTTTTAAAAAGAACTATAAAAATCAATTCTGTTTTATTTCCAGATCAGAAGAATTTAAAGCAACTTTATCGAACGTTATTCAAGAAAACATGGTATTAAACATGCTAACAACGTTCATCAGCAAAATTTGCAAGCAAAATTATTGGCTTTAAAAAAATGCCCAATGGACTGCGAAGGGAATTATTCAACATATCTAAAAATGAAGTTAAACTATTCCTCCAACTGTATAGGTATACTGATGGTAAGAGAAACATACTTCACTGTTTTAATACATGTATCCTACTTTACACTACATAGTTTACCAACCATCCGGATAATACAGCATACTGGTATTGACATAATCATAAAAAACGAATTACTTGCATAAAAAGTGAAAACAACCTTATTATACAGTTACTGAGGTCTAGTGTCCACCTAGATACAAAAAGAGGACTAAAGTGAATGATTTCATATTCTAGGGCCAAAATTCTTAGCAGGTGGTGATTGCAACAGTGAGCATACTATGTGGAGGTCAAGCCTTACAACAACAAAACGCAGAGAACTGGCAAGTCTTATACAAGAATAACATTATTCTCTTCTGTCTACGCGTTCATCAATTTACTGACAGACTTGTCCTAACAAAATTCCTGATCTCTCGGACTTTTTTTATCACCTGCGGTACTTCCTCTATGTACATTGAAATAATCTCCAGTTATGATATTTCGTTAGTAGGCAAATCAATCTCCAATAACAAAGAGAGTTCCATCATCCACAGACAAGCAACTTCTAGACTACACAATATGAAAACAAAATGGGTAATTTATCGAAGTAAAATAGAAACCATAAACATAAAAATAAAGTTTAAAATTGAACACAGCAATGGAAATTAAAAAAAACTAATAGAATACAAACGAAAAGCTAAAGCTAAATAGCAACATACACATGCCCTAATCAGGCAAGCCGGCACTAAAAAGGTCAAACAACAAATTAAAACCAAAATTCATGAAAACAGAAAATCATTTCATGATCAAGTAACGAATATCAAGATATTTGACTATTTAGGAGGTCAATCAAACACAACTACCTCCTACATGAAATTAAATATTACCCAAACTGAAATGGGCTGGAGCTGACGAATAAAAACCACATTTGTTTGCTCAACACCTTGCGGAGTATTTCGGAGAATTCAAAAAGAACAGGCTCAAAAGAACAAACATACTTATTTAAATGTTCGCAAAGCTAGAGGTATCGCCAAATTAACTCGAATATTATGAAGAAATAATCCTACTAATTATCTACATTTTTAATGCTATATTGATACAACATTACTGTCCTAAATTATTTAAAACTGTAGAATGTATGCTTATACATAAACCCAGAAAGGAACTAATTAAAGTAACATCTTACCGTCCTATAAGTCAAACACCCATTCTTTCTAAATTTCTTGAGAATTGTGCTACAAATGATACATTCTGATCCAAACACAGTAGAATGGATCCGTACCCATCAGTTCCTACTCATCAGACAGACGAGATACAGTTTAGAGTTAGAGGTGGAGTTCCTCAGGGAAGTGTGATTTAATCACTGCTATATGTACTATAACATACGAGATAAGTAAATTAAGTAATGAGACTGGCAACGTAACGAGCGATCTAACAACACTGCTTGGGGGCTTGGAAGGGCGGTAGGTTAACATGTAATGCACCTTCAGTACAAGTTTCAGCTTGTTGTTAGAGTCATTTGTTTGTTCTTTGTGAGTGTTTTCGTAAACCGTTTTTTCTAGTGCGTTTTAAAAATTAGTGACATTAATTTCCAGCAACGATGTGCTATCAGGTTTTGCTTCAGACTTGGACACAGCGTAACGGATACTTTTGCAAAACTTCAATACGCCTACGGAGACAGTGATTTTACCAGAGCCCAGGTTTTTCAGTGGTTTAAAGCTTTCTCAGAAGGAAGAGTGTTCAGTGTGCGTTCAGATCGTCGGTTGACGACAAGAATGATCAGGGAAGAGTTAAATCACGGCAATGCGCCTTGTCACACAGCTATTTCAGTAAACGAGTTTTTAGCCAGTAAAAACATTCCTGTGGCTCTTCAGCCTCCTTATTCGCCTGACTTGAGTTCTTGTGACTTTCTTCTCTTCCCTTGAAAAACCACCTCAAAGGACGTTCTTTTGGGACTATAGAAAACATTCAAACGACTGTAACCGACTAGCTGAAAGCTATTCGAGTATATGAGTGGCAGCAATGCTATGAGGAATGGAAGAATCGTCTCCAGCGCTATGTGGCTTCCCATGGAAGTTATTTTGAAGAAGACAATACTGAATTGTAATTCTATTCCAAAAAAAAATTAAAAAACCAGTCTCATTAATTAATTTACACACCTCGTATATACACGAAACTGACTCGTGTGTATTCAGATAAAAATGCTCTGACTTCTGCACGTTTTTCTTAACGCTTAACTTCTCATCGCTTTCCAGGATCGTAAGAATAAATTACAAATAATTTACAAAAAAAAGTTGATATGAAATTTAAATTCATTTTTTACAAAATAGTTGTCTGACTTTTAACCATCCTATCGGTTGTCTAAGTCTGTATATAATGGATAAGGCTTTAAAAAAATATTACTTTTCCACCGTATATTAAAGTAAAATTAAGTATTAATATGATGCATGGTTGATAGAAAAAAATCAAATTTTAAGAAGTATAAATATAGAGCCATCCAAAAAAAAACGTCATCAACTCTGGCTATGAACGAGAGAGATGGAAATAGCGGTCGTGTCTAAGCTTTTCGGTTATGTCAAACTTTTGACAAGTGACTGTCACAATTTGTAAAATAAACAATGGCTGTCATATGATGTGACAGTCTTGACAAGTAAATAAGGTTATAAATTCGATTAAGCATAGAAATACGTCTTTTTTGTCTCGGCCAACTTTGATGACGTTTTTTTTTTGGATGTCTCTATATTTTAGTAAGATGGAAAATGTGGAAAAATTTATGTAGAAGTAGTGATTCGTTGAGCAGCATATTTTTGCAGTGGGTACTAGCGTCAAAGAATTTCAATAATGTGCTCATTGTTGAATCGATACTTACATATATCTAAAGTTTTAAAACAATCCATTGCCTCATGACTCAGTAATCTTTTCGTCAACTTTTATTGGGTTTTCTAAAGCCGCTACCGTCGCAGTTAATGATCATAATAACGTATAACGAACCCGTAATCTACCAAGGTACATACAAGTATAATAACTGCTGGATTTCTATTAAATGCGAAGATAACAAGAGAACGTAGGTATACCTACTCGATCGCGGAGGCATTTTATTTTAAAGGCCACCGTTGCACTAACGTATCTGTTTGCAAAAACTACTTTCACTTTCTGCTTAACCATGGCGCTCCGCCATGTACGCGTGATGACATCATGCGAGTGTCTCTTTCGCCAATGCATCGTAACGGAACCCAATGATTATTAGCGCTGATTATTTGAAAACGCGTCAATTAAGGAACTCGTAAAATCCGTGGATGATGGTAAGGACCTTGCAACGCTGCCGTCATCGTGTAGTGTATAATTTGCGTGTCGCGATTAATGGTATTTTCTAACGCGTTTGCGGAAGATCAGGCTTTATTAGACAATAAATTAGTCAACAATTTTTTTTTATTTCGTAACTTTTCCAGATTGCTATGTTAATAATAATTTAACTTTTTACAATAGTGCATGATATCGAATACTGTTGTTAAATATGTTTGGGATATTTCTCTTTAATTTAATATTACTTCCACGTCCACGTAGTGGAGTGGTTAAAAACTGTAAAGATTAATTTGAAAATAGGTCACTTATTGTCGATCCCAAATTTGGAAAGAAAGTGAAATTTTACATCAAAAATCATATCTAATAATGCAATGGGGTCAAGGGATCATACGAGGCCAAACTTGACCCCGTGTAACCGAAAGCCAAATTGACTGAATTTGAATTAAATACCAGTTTAGTCAATTTTCTCGAAGTGGTGACCTGAAATCGGGAAAATCTGTCATACAAAAGTTTGACCTGTAGAAATTGACGATGACAGATTTTCTAACAACCACTTTGATTTGATCGTGCGTACATACATCTGAATAGATATAGATTCTCTTTCCAAATTCGAAGTCAAAAATAGGTGTTCCAATTTGAAATTTCCAATTTGAGCTTTAAATGACACGACCTTGATGGTCATTGCCAAGGTAAAATTGAATGTTATAATTAAGTTCGTTAATGATTAAAAATTGATGGTTGGTTTGACCCTTAATGGCCTTGACCCTATCATTCTAAAATGTATATTCACGTAAAGTTCCACGCTATGTCCGGATCCGGGGTCAAAAATGTGTCTTCCTATATGAAATTTTCAAGTTGTCCTTCAAATGACCATGACGGTCACGGTCAAGACCAAGTTAAAAGCCATGGCTAAGTTTGTCTCTAAAAATCCAACAACTTTTGTACTGAGTATTTTCTTTCTCAATTTCTGGTCACAATTTCGAGAAAATCGGCTGTGGGGGTACTTTTTGTAGAGTTTGTATATTATTTTTAGATATTACCGACGACGTTTCATCATCTTTGGAATAAACATCCTCACATTAAATACTTACTAATCTATCCGGTGACCTAATAAATGAGAGATTATTGTATCTAATCCGAAGGCCACCTATCTGTCCCCGTTTTTATCCGGCAGATATTCGAACAATCTCATTGTTTACAAACCGTTTGAGAAATATTCTACATTCTGCATTCTATACTAGTTTATCACCATCGGTTGAAATCAGTGGCGGCCCGTGAAAATTTTGGCTGTATACGAAATTCGCCTAAATCCTTTCATTTTGGGCCAAGCAATCTCTGCTGTTACGTTGTACATTCATTTCCCGAACACCTTGTGTTCTTGGACTATTAACAATTTAGTAATCATTATTAACGATGCTTTTTTATATATTGAAGGCAAATATGAATAACAATTTTTATACGAGTGCTAAAAGCTATGGTTATGGCTAAAAAAAGTTATGGTCATAAAGAAATTACAGTTTAAGCGGATGTATCAAAAATTTTTACCATGAAAAATGACCATGCTCAATGCAAAATGTACTCATTTTAACCTTTGAATACTAACTTCTGCTACGAAAGTAAACATCAAATTTAAACAACACAATTTTGCACTGTTCATTTCTTAAGAAAAATGTATGTTGACTTGGAAACCTTTAGAACTCAACAAGGGTGCAACATTGGACTAAGGTATATTTAGTTTAATCGACTTATTTTGATGTCCAGATTCACTGGTATGATTTATGCTATTTCATTTAGAAACACCCTGTATACAAATATGCGTTCGGAACGCCATATTATGAGAACCTATGAGTACCTAATGAAAACACCAGCCGTCGAAGCATAGATATGTATACGGTACACTGGTGGTTATGCCGTATTATCATATTTTATTGCTGGATAACAAATTAACGTATACAAACAATACTACGTACGTTGTTACCTAGGACGTACCGCCCTCTACTGTGATGAGAGGAACTAGTTAGACATATTTTGATAGGTCCGACAAAGTCAGCAACTACCAGATGTCCTTCCCGAAAGTACACTATAACGGTAAACCCATTAAGCGATAATGATTTCCCGCTCATCGTTATTCGTGATTTAGAAGTCATTGATCCGAATCTCGTTCTTATTGGATCTCATCAGTGTGACATATCTAATGACGAATGACAAAGAACGAGCAGGTCGCTTGTATCTTGACCAGTAGAGCTAAAGTGTTGCTACCTAGCAATAGTGTAGGCCAAAGGATTTTTACCCTCGATGGAAATTTTTCCAAAAATGGAGTTTTATCTGGTAGGTTAAAACGAAAAACCCGGTTTTTCCCCATTTTGAATTTGTCACCATTTCCTTGCATTTGGATTGTTTTATTGTAAAAAATACTTGTAAATACTTGTAAAATTAAATAAAAAAATACCTGTAAAATTAAAGGAGACTTGTAGTGTAGAAAGTATCCCGGGAAAAAAAACAGTATTTTTTTCACTGAAAAACCATTTTTTTTTATTCTGGAAAAATGTTTCGTTTTCCCTGATAAAAACACGCACAAAATTTAACACTACCTAAGAGGTATTGCTCTTTACGGCACTTACGTCTGCACTAGCCGCCACTGGTTGAAATCGATGTGCACGAACTCGAAGAATGATTCACGTCTGACAATGTTGTTTTTCATTATTAATTTAATAATAAGGCGACGATAATTGTTCAGCGAACGTATCGCTTTAGGCATTCGAACGCCAATTAACCGGAGGAAGTCCGCTAAAGTGACGTTATAGGAAGCGATGCTTGTGTTCGGCTTATCTGGCAGCGATAACACCGTTGACATTGGAACTGTTTGTGTCTTGATAGTGGCTTAAAAAATACGCGATTTGTTTACTTTTTTTTTGCTGGCATTTGAATGGTTTCGTGTGTAAACAGAGGATTTCAATGTTTTTAATGTTGATTTTTTTGAGGTGGGGCTACTCTGTTGATGTAGCTAACGATTCTGCTATCTGCTGCAAGCGTCCACCAACTGATGTTTTAGGAAGACAGTGTACAGAGAAAAGAGTTTATTTGAATTAAGGATCACCGTTTCTAAGTAGAGTCCATTGAATTAAAGAAAGCGTGTTCAAACTAATAAAAAATAATTTGCAATACACAAGAATCATTTTTATTTAATATGCACATAAGTGGCATTCCTTTTAGGTGTTTAAAATTTTTTAAATGAATATTTCTTGATTTACGTATTAACAATCTATTACTAAATAAACTGCTCGTCAAAATTAGCGTAACACTTTTTAGATTAGCGCCATTTGCGTTCTATTCGACTTAGACGGTTTTTAATTTTCGGTAGCCTATAGGGTTGGTTTTAATGCCCCTAAGTCACTGTGCTGTCACTTCGTAGCCACGCCGTCCACATCCCAAAAACCAACCCCCATGTCGAAATTTGAATTCGCAAGATTTTGACGGCAACTTCAGAGACCTACATGATGGACTAAGAAGGACGCTGTCGGATACAAATTTAATCCCGGCACACATTAAGAACTTCTTAAGATTAAGAAGTTTTGTGTATTTGGTCGCTGTCCCATTCCTTCAACCCATTTCCAGATCCCCCCTTTGCGTTTACGCAGGGTTTTGCGTGGTTTGACCTATGTTGAACGATTGATTGAGATCAATATCTTAATGCTGTCTAATAAATTGGTGTGGGGTGTCACAACTCCCTTTCACCCTTTGACAACCCAAACACCTACTCCTACCCCTACGCATCCCCTCTAGTCCACCCCTGTAGATGTCGTTTTGTCTTGAATTCATGTCGTGGCATTACTTGAAGGCTCTTGAAGTTGACAGAACCCACTGTGAATGATCGATGAGCGCCAAATGTGATATTCCATCTCCAACCCTACCCCCCTGAAAATTTGCCGCACTGAGGGGTTGCGAGCAGGTTTTGATGCGTGAGGTGACTTTGAGAGCCGTCCTGAGGATCCTGAACCCTTTTTGGTCCACTTGGGTCGAATCGTTTCTCTCCTTCAAATCCTATTTTGCGTCCCATAGTCCTCTTTTTTTGACTCCCTCCAAAAAATTTTTGAGTGGGTGAAAATTCCTGAAATAAGGCTCGTTGGATAGGCGGACCCTTCCTCTGAAACTTGTATGAATCGACAATCGCGAAAGAGGCGTAGTACGCGGCAAGTATTTACTGTGACTTGGGCTCATGTATCCTCGATTGGGTTAGCGCCTGCGAGGTAGGCAACACAAACATGCTCTCGCTCGTAAAATTAGTGGAAACAGGCGCTGTTTGGGTGGTCTGCCTCGTAGGTGCTAGCTGAGTAGTGGGATCCTGAGCCGCCCAAGTCACAGTGAACACTTGTTGCGCGTACCAAGCATCTCTCGCCAATTTGGCGATTGTCGATTCACACAAATGCAAAGGAAGGTTCCGTCTACCCAACGAGTCCTCTTTCAAGAATTTTCATCCTCTCAAACATTTTTGGAGATGGTCAAAAAAAGAGGGAGTTTGAAGAGAATTTGAAGAAGACGGAGGACGCGGGGTGCCTGAGTCACCCCACGCATTTAGACCAGCTTACAACCCCCTTAGGGTGGCAAATTTTCAGGGGGTGGGTTAGAGTTGGAATATCACTTTTGGCGCTCAACCGGCCGTCCGCAGTGTGTTCCATCAACTTCGAGAGCCTTCAAGTAATGCCATGACATGAATTCCAGACAAAACGACATCCCACGCAGCCTTTCTTAGGGGCGGAATCACAAAGGGTGAGTTGGAGGTAGGTGTAGGTGTGGCTTGGACGAGTGTTTGAATTGTAAAAGGGTGAAAGTGAGTTGTGGCACCCCACACCAATTTATTAGGCAGAATTAGGATCAATTAATTCGCCCGGAGGTCAAATGGAGGTCAAATCACGCAAAACTTTGAGTAATGCATAGGGGTGGATTAGGGTGGTTTGGAAATGGGTGAAGAGATGGGACAGCGACCAAATCCACACAACTTGATTGAGCATGGGGTAGGTACCTTAAGTGTTTTGTGCCCATCTAGTCATTCCATTAGTCCTTTTCCTTAAGAAATTTAAGGACTTTCTTGGAGGTTTATTCTTTTGGTTCTATTTTATGGCCCCAAAGTTCGAAATAGCAGGGCTTCGATATATGTGGAGGGAGGTTTCTTCCTCCTCTCACCTTCTACAGTCGGGATATTTTCACCCATCAATGTCAGTGGACAGTGTCCCTAAAAGTCTATTTTCATTTTCTGCCAGTTTTTAAAGTCTTTGACTTTCAATTTCACCTAAATCCGGAGTGTCTCAACTGGTTTGTTTCTTATCTTAACTTTCGAAGAGGTGGGCCGGCTTAGACTTTTGCTAAAAGTCGTTTTCTCTGAGAGATGTGTTCCGTAGTTTCTTAGGAATCATAGTCTTTTATGGAATTATTTCTAAGTCCCAGGGTGAGTGTTTGTGTCGAGTTTTTTTTTGTTAAGACTCTAGTATTTAAATTGAGTTATTTCTCCTAAAATAGTCCTTTTGATTTCAATTAGTTCTGTTTGTTGCCCCCGTCCAGCTGTTCTGAATTTATGGTTCCATTTGTATTGGTTATGTTTCCTTCTCCGCCATAAGGTTGTGGAAGATTTTCGATTTGTCCGACGATGTTAATATACGGTTTGCTTTAATTTTCAATATTTTTGGAGTCTTGGTGGTATCCATGTGTTCTAGCTTAAGTATCAGAGCTTCAAATTTAGAGGGAAGCTATTTGTTCCATTGAGTGGGCGTTGTTTGATGCCCTTTATTCTAAAGAAGTCTTTGCGCTTGCCTAGTTTTATTGGTCCCTTTATTATGCACCAGATGAGAGAGCATATTTACCATGGGGATTATCACTTTGAGTATATCCAGAGTGCATTTTTTATCCTTCTTCCAAATGTTGCAGGATAGGCGGGTAGCCTTGTTGGCGGTTTTTTCCAAGTGAGCCCAAAGTTTAGTTTAGTGTCTAATGTTAGTCCTAAGTATTAATTCTTCTCAGTTGGAGTTTGCTTCCCCACAGTGAAGTCCTTCAAATTGAAGGTTTTTTTTTTTAAGATATTTTTAGGAGTTTTATTTCTACTGTCCAGGAAACCTCCCACTAAGAAAGTATATATCTTACCCTTATTATGCCTCCTTTTCTAGTTCCCAAGAAGACTGTCCACCATAAGCTCAATAGAGGAAATACACCCCCTAAGCCCCTGCAGCCATATCGCTCTGGTTAATTGCAATGGAGTTTTATTTTCTGTTCTAATATGAGTGATCCAGTCCAATGGGTTTAATAATTTAAGTTTTTAGTTAAAGAGGTGTTATAAATTCCCTTATATAGAAAGGTTCTAGTAATTTCTTTTCCTAGGGCCGTTCAACCTGCTTGTGGAGTTCGTGAATGCTCAGAGGATTTGCCTGCTTGGAAGGATACTGGTGTAGTGCAGGGGTTTCCCTTAGTGCAGTCCCTATATGCCTGTCCACTAATTTTTCTAGCGTCTTTAATAAGAACGCTGTTAGGCTGATGGGGCGACCCCCCCCCCCCCCAGAGTTCCCCCCCCCCCCTCCCCCTTTGGGGCCAGGTAGCCTAAACAGGCACAGAGGGGGGAGCTGAGCTTCCAACCGATCCCGTTGGGCCCGGTATATGGTCACGCCCATATAACTGGTTTATCAACTAGTTTGAGCTAGTCTCAGCGCTCCTTTTTTCCCGGGGTATTCGGTATTTCAGGGAGGGGTGCTGCCTGGGAAGTGTGTCAGGAGGGTGGACCCCCCTGTGGTTTGCAGTGATGTTTTTTTTGCCTTTTGTGGATATAATTTAGGTATATTTATATTCTTCCCATTATCCTTTTAGCCTGGTTAAACAGTCTGCGTGTGGCCCCTCGGGGGGGGGGGCTGGGGTGGAGAGGGGGGGCGGGCCGCGCCGCCCCGGGGGGGGGGGGGGGGGGGTGGGGGGGGGGGGGGGGGGGGTGTGGGGGGTTTTTTTTTTCTTCTTCCCCCGGGGGGGGGGGGGGGGGGGGGGGGGGGGGGGGTCCCCCGCCCCGGGGTTTTTTCCCGGGGAGGGGGGGGGGGGGGGGGGGGGGTGGGGGGGTGGGGTTCTCTCCCGGGGGGGGGGGGGGGAGGGAATATTTTTTTTGGGTGTGGGGGGGGGGGCTTCGCCCGCGGTTTTCACCTAAATTTTTTGTTTTTGGGGGGGGGGGGGGGGGGGTTTTTTGCCGACAGCGTCCTTCTCAGTCAATCCTGTAGGTCTCTGAAATTGGCGTCAAAATCTTGAGAATTCATATTTCCACATGGGGTTGCTTTCTGGGGTGTGGACGGCGAACCGTTTAAATCACAACGTAGCGCCTTCGGGACATTCAAACCAACCGTATCGGCGACTGAAAATTAAAAACCGCAAATCTCTAGCTCGAACAGGACGCAAATGGCGCTAATCTAAAAAGTGTTACGCTAATTTGTATTTGATGAGCAGCTTAGATACATTCGTGATATAAGGTTTAACTTAAGTAGGTAATACCATTTACAACGGAGGACCCTCTGTCTGGAAAATTTCCAGTCAACGTTTAGGTTTTAAAATACCTTGCCCAATTTGTTCTCAGGTAAGCCAGTTATTTCTCATCTCACGACCAGGACTAATAATATAATAAATAATAAAATACATATGTATACTACAAAACTTTAGTTGAACAAGATTAACAAACATACTATGTATGAATATCACGCCATGTTATGTTTACTATTGATTTTATTTTTGATGTTAATTTTTTTAAGATATGCATTTTATTGTAAGCAGACATACATACATGTATGTATGTATGTAAAAATCCGCCTTTAAGTAATTTCAGACTACACCATTTATTTTTATAATCTGATTTATATTAGAATTAGCGTGGTCGTTATTTTTTTTATTGTGTGTACAATTTTATTGTGTCGAGCAAGAAGTCTAGAACTAAGGAGACCGAACTCGTTCGGTATCTAGGGATCAAATCTGTCCGCCTCCAGGAGGCGCTGTAAACAGTAATGTACTCGATGTCACGTGATGAGCGGCGGACCACATTTGAATGTTTTTCAAATTATCATAGAAAACCATGCTATGGTTTTATATGACATTTATCATTAAGCTGTCAAAGCTTACATGCCGTTTGACTTTAGCAAAAATACATACAAAATACATATGGTTCGAAAGTGCTGTGATGCATTGTGTGATATAAGAAGCTGTACGAATAACCGGACGTTATTTCAAATTACTGATGTATGTATGAAAATAAATATTTTCCTTTGCTGTATTGTTAACGTTGAAGCACGTAACATGAAATATTTTGAGGGTCATTGTTCAGATAAGCCACTTTTGCAATTTTAGCGTTTTTTTTTTCGTCAGATACCCAGAAAACAGTAATATACACTATGTTTGACCACCAAAATCGTGCGCAAAGTAGCATTAGTCCCACAAGTTAACGGAAAAAGGGAGCGAATAGGTGCTGGGTGGGTAAAATAACGCGTAAATAGTGATTTTTTCATTTCGCATGTATCTGTGAAATTTCCCTTGCTCTTTTAGACACGTATCTCTGTAAAGGTTTCACAATAACATTGCATTTCCACATTTACGTACCTACAATTTGCCTTACCCTTTTATACGAGTTCAGACTACTGCGCAGTACTGACCATGAAAATTTATTAAAACATTACGCAATGACTTTGAAAAGCTTAATTTTTGGACGATGTTGACCTTTGACATGAAAAATATCGAGCGTCTGTCAAATGTATTCGCACCACGGACACTGACGCTGACTCTAATCTCTAACGCACACAGATTAGTACAGAACCGAAGTATACGTATAGATATCTGTTTATATACCGTAGCAACCAGGGTACACTACTGTTTACAGCGCCTCTGGAGGCGGACATATTTGAGCCCGTCGCGTTATACAGCGAAAAGCCGGAGTTCGGTCTCCTTAGTTCTAGTCTTCTTGGTGTCGAGATACCCACAGCGAGTCTTCGAGGTTACACCCGTTTGTGTGCAACTCAATGTAAATTGTTTATTTTTTCGTTTGTTCTCTGTGTGTGAAAATTGTGTGAGATTAATAAAAATAAAATTTACTAAAAATTAGGCTAAACAATTTAATACGGTTTGGTCATTTCTCTTTACAACAATAGCTCAGGCAGAGCGTAGCAAAAGGGGGCAGGTAGGTATGCTCGCGCATATTACAACGAGATAGAGCTTGAAGGACCACTATGACCCGACCGATCGCATTTCTTGTTCAGTACTTTTACGACTTCGTTTGGGTTGCGCACTATTACCGTATTTGTGTTTCTGTACTACAGAGCTGGTTGTGTTACTCTGGACTATCACTACATAAAATCCAGATAAAAATTAACGATAATACGGGCTGGCGAGTGGCAGTGCCAGGCAGTACATTATTCTAAAATATGATATGTGCTTTGTAGCGCTTTTTTTGGAGGGAAACTCGCTATTCGTAATTTAGATAACGATCGTAAAATATGACTGCCGAAAAGATAAACTTCTCCAGATGAAAAAATAAGGCGATCAGGCCGCCCCGCGCTTTTTCAGGGCGAAGCAACGGATATCGTTCGTTGTCTTGTGTTCGCGCAGCCGACCGAGAAAACGGCCCCATTTGGGGAAATGTCAACTGTTTCGTTTATAGGAGCATTAATTTTTGAAAATTCGAGAACGAAACTCCCCGGCGACGGTGTAATTGGCAATTACCGGGGAATTTGGGGATTTTTTTACCGCTCGGACGTAAGAGCCTCGGATCGGACGCACAAAGCAAATTGATCTTCAGCTTCCGTCGGCTTGCGTCACGAGAACATAATGTAGCTTTAGTACACCTGCCGCTCGACGAAAAGGTGTGAGGATTATGCAATAAATTGTGCTGGACGGTGTCGATAAACTTGTAATTTTTTTTGCTTGCTCTCAGATATAATTAGAGACGTGTAGTTTTCAAAACCGTCACAATAGGGCAGACCTGCTAACGAGGTTAGAATAATAACTTCCAATTAGGCTGTATTAAACGGATTTTCATGTTAAGTACACGAAGAAAAATAATTCTTTCACGCAAGGGAATATTTTTTAGTCCAAAAAATATCAATAAAATGTGTACTCGTATCTTGAAATAATGAATAAATAAAACAATAATTTTCTAATAGAGATGGGATAATAATAGAAATAATTCTAAAAATTTTTATATTCAATTTGAAATAACTATTGTTTTCATTTCTGTCACTTTTCTTCATTTCTGTAGCAGCCTCAGGGATGTAGTGCTTTATGCTTGGAAATGTATTTCAAGCCCATTAAGGGTTTTGGAACATTATAATTTGCGCCGTATTGAGAAAATGTAATTAGAGCTTTATAACGGAATTACTTCATAAAAATTATTATTTAAAAAAAGAACTTTAAGCCCTATAAAAGCATTGAAGTCCTTCTAAAGGGCTTCAAGCACTAACAGAGGAATTTAATCCCTTCCAAAGCGTTTAAAGCTATTTTAAATCACTTTAAAATTCCATTTACCAATGTACAAAAAATAATATACAGGTATACCTACATATTACATACAGAATGACAAAAAAGTCGCGCATAATGTAACTTTTTAATAAGCTGGTGTATGAAAAAATTTGAGTTTCTCTCAATATCTGAAAGAGTAGTTTTTTTCTCTTTACTGTACACTAAAAATTTGATATGGTTATATTAATTAACTACGGCATAATTGATATTTCGAATTCTATGATTTTAAAAAGTAATTATGATTCGAAAATCCAAAGCACATTAAGTAAGGGCTTAGAGC
This sequence comes from Aromia moschata, assembly GCA_029963805.1. Taxonomy (NCBI): domain Eukaryota; kingdom Metazoa; phylum Arthropoda; class Insecta; order Coleoptera; family Cerambycidae; genus Aromia; species Aromia moschata. The sequence goes on from JAPWTK010000635.1 coordinate 54,637, forward strand.
TTAAGGCTTCAAGCCCTTAGCAAAACACATTGCCCAGCTCTACTCTCAGTTATATCAATTACATCTACTTTAAAGCAAATCAGCCCGTGTATATGAAATCACTATTTCTATATCCAGAATGTTTCCAATTTTTTCTGGATTATATGTCACAAAGTCATTGGTACAGTTTAGTTTTGCCGATTTTCAGGAGAGTTACAACAGGTGATACTGTATATGCCAACGTTATTCAAATAATTAAACGGTTATACAGGGCTGCTAAAAAAGTATAGAAACAGTGCTGTCACATAAAAATGACTGAAGCTATGACATTTTCTATCGTTTGTCTTTAGTTTTACCAGTATTTTATCCTTCATCATGTCAAACACTTCAAATCATAAAGGAGACATGATAACGTACTATTACTAAGCTAGAAGAAGACATTTTTCAAGCCAAGGGATGAAAAAAAAATACTGGGTTTATTATACTTTGAGAGGAACTGTTATCGAGTCTTACTTCCATTTAATTCAACTAAAAATGCTCCAGCCATACACTAACGGATTGGCTTCCATGTTACATGTAAACCTGAAACACGAAACTATCTATGTGACAGCTATATGAAAGAAACTCTGTAGCGAACTGGTAATGCAAAAATATAATATGTACATTATCTGTTTATTTCTTTAAATTAAGATTATGTGCTTACCTGTTGTTTTTTAAAAGGTGATTTCTAAAAACCTTGATAAAAATGAAATTCAAAATACAAAAACCGTAGTTAACACACGAATACCTATGTACTATACATTTTGCTGACATTAATTTAAAATGCTGTCATGACCTGACAAGAAGCATGGAGTTAATATATACCTACTAGCAGTACATAAGCAATATGATTTTACCAAGTGACTATTATTAACATAAAATTGAAATTAATGCCTTCAAGATAAAATAAAAAACTAAGTCAATAAAGAAACAAAATGTTTTTTTTTTTACAATTACATAATATATGTGTTATAATCATTTCACTTTTTATGTATCCTAAAAACAATATATACACAATCTATAAAAATATTGCAAATTTCTAGGTTTACCATAACTATTTTATTATTATTATTTTTTAATAAATTTGAATACATATTCTGTTTTATCATACTCATTATATAATTATTTTAAACAATTATTTTAAATTGTGGTCACCACTGATTATTGCCATTCCTTTCCACTTTTTTTTTTTGTTCGTAGAAAATTTAAAATTCACATTTCCATTAAATCCATTTTTTACAAACCATTTATAGTGTGAGGATCAACAGTGTCAAATCAATTCCAAATGGTAATGTGACAGGAAGTATTCGTAAAATTTAATTAACGGTTGCCGTAAAGCCAGTTGTCTGCGCTTTTAAAATTCATAACACAAACCAATTACTACACGAATTTGTCGCTCGTTAAAGATGCTCAAACTTTATTGCGCACCAATAATAATATTTACAGAAATCTAGTTGGCCCTGTCATAACTTATGGTGTTATCTATTTTCTGACGAAGAGAGCCACATGGTGCTTAGTTATACCAGCATGTGTTTATTATGTATATTTCTAGTAGGCTTTGATCAAAAGACAGTAATTGGGGACGCGATGACTAGATCTCTTATTCATCTAACGATGTACACTAAAGCTTACAATTTAAGGTTTGGTTGCTAAAATTTAGAGCTTTTATGTGCCACATTTTTAACTTCATCCTTTTGTTAAATTCGTTGTTATTTTTAAATGGCTGGAAATCGGGATATTTCACGTGTTTTTATTTTTAACTGTAAAGTTAAAATATCGTCAATAATATGTTATTCTTATTACTATTTTGTTCCTTGATCACTACGAGATAAAACAGTTTTTATGTTTTATAAGAAGGCTGCCTATTGAACATGCAATCAACACCAAATAAAGTCGTTTGACACATTTTTCGTTTGTCCTTTTTCTACTTCTCTGTTGGACAATAAATAACTTGTAGAGTATCAAAACAGAATCAATAACTAATTCTGTAAACAAAAAAAGACGACTGACGAATAATCTGATGGCTGTCTAAAGTCCTATTCGTTTTCAGGTAAAAATTCCAAGCGTAAATAATGTTTTTAATCCGTCATTTTAATTTGTTCTTAAAATCCTGTTATTTCAGAATATTTTAAATCTATTTCAGTCAAATTCAAATCCGTTGAAGGGATAACAGTGCTAACATTCTTTATACCAACATTATACAGGGTGATTCAGTTGCCTTTCTTTTTATATAGCGTGTACTGTTTAAAACAAACATGTTTTCCAAATATATTTTTTTAATAAACTCAAAAATAAGAATGTTACCCATATTAATTTCTAAAATAGCATTTATCCAGCCCTACCCTCAGTTTAAAGGAAATGTAAATTCGAAACACAGTAGAAAAACATACCAAACGCTTTTTTTTGTGAATCATTTATTCCTAGTATTTTCTTATCTCAAACGTTTTTGTATTTACAACTTCGTTATACAGGTATAATGTTTTTTTTTTTTTAATTTAAGGCAGAACCGGATAAATGCTATTTTCGAAATTAATAATGAGTAGGGTCCGGAAATGTGTCCGGCAATGCAGAGCTCCGCATTATACAACTCTATGATAATGAAAGTATAAACCGTATTTTTTAAGTGCCTTGTAGATTATATACGCGTATATTTCGTTCCCGTGCATTACAGCATTGACCCCTTCCCTAATACTCTTCAGAGCCCGCATATGCGCAGTAGACCGCTATCCCTATTCCTGTCGTCGCGGGAACTCGGGAGACTTATGGAGTTTTACACGCGGGCACGCAAACATTCTGAAGTCTAATAATGAATCAATTTTTTTACTAATGGTTGTTTTTTTTTTGAAAAATGTTGACTGTGCATATTGTAACTTTCCACATATTTATTTACATTTTACCACATGTTATTGTAATGTCAAACTGCGACTTTGATAAGATTGCGACAGTACTGTCAGTTGCCATAAAAATATTCAGCAGGTGCTGAGATGCGGCAGATAGAGAATACACTAAATACTTGGCGGAAATACGTTAGTTGACGAATCTTGTAGGGTAGACCCGGGCAGCTAGGCGCGTTGGGGTACTAAGGGCATAACTTGCCATTAATGAAATAAGAATTTATTATTAAAAAAAGAGTTACAGCCACCTTGTCAAATAACCTAAACTAAATCATTATTAAAAGCAAGATTTACCAACTTAAAAATACTGGTTTGGGGTTAAAAATTGGCAGTAGGAAATCTTTCATTTATTGTTGAGTCACTAAGGGCGAAACTGACTATTAAGAAGCGTGACTTACCCATACATTCCTAATTATAATCTAATATAAGGGCTTTGCACCAAAAATTAGTTAATTCGCGACAATTTTCCTTAACGATCAATTATTAAAAAAAAAGAGTTACAAAAATAATGTTAATGATTAATAACCACAAATAAGTCAAAATAGTTTTTATCTCAGATTCAAGATATTAACAGTTGAATTACTAATAAAAAAAAATGGTAATCGCAAATATTTTCAAATTTTTCAAAACATCTTGCGCCTGTTTGGTACTAAATATATTAAATTTCCTATAAATTAATCTATAAATTAATTAAAATCTAATACGCATTAATTCGTTTGTAAAGACAACTATACTTTTTTAATAAAACCATTTTTTAAATCTTGGCCAGGTCAAAGAACCGCATAGTCTAAACCAAAAATTGCCCAGTAGAGCTGATAGACACATATTCACTCTTCACAAAAGCACTGCCGACATAATTTATTTTCCAAACAAAAAATGAAATAGACTTTTTTGCATTTGGTGGAACCTTTTTGGCTGTCACTGCAACTTATTTTAGTTACTTTCCAGCAAGTCGACTAATTTCAAAAATGCCGCTCTGACGTCATAAAGGGTCTTGAAAAGGTCGCCCTAGTTTCGCCACAATTAGCACAAAACAGACAATTTCGTAATTAAAATTTGCAGCATAACACCTTTCTCCCTTAATATCCCGTCGAATTCGTGTGACATTAAACATAATGGATTGTGTGCAGGCACCTCACACTTCATCCATTATCCATAATTAGACCTCTTCGATGAGTAATTTGCATTTCACATCTGAAATATTTCAATAGTGCACCGGCACCGGCTGCCTAGCGGCGAATGTTACGAGGGGGTTTCGATATTTAAATCCAAGTCTCGAAAAACAAATCAGACTATCGTTAATAGTGATTTTAAAAACAAACTTTTATCAGTGAATTACTTCTTCATATGGATTTTGCAAAAAATATTACATCATTTACAGCCATGGTGTAATTTTAATTTTTTTTAATTCTTCTCCATTTTTGTATCATAAAATGAAAAGTACCGAGTTTTCCGTTATCACTGATGTAAAATATGTGGGGCCTACGACTAGCAGGAGTAGTAGTTTTAAAGTTATACATATGTAATATATTATGAAAGAGGGGCTGTAGAGTGGCCTGCATGGTTTCCGGATTTCACACCTCTACTATTTTTGTTCTTTGTTTCATTTTTGTTTATTTATTTATTTTTGTACACGAATTCTCTACATTGTTTAATTTATAGGAGTATCTGATCTTTTCTGATTTTAAATACTTATTAGTTAAACTCTGTTCAAAAATGTTACTTATTGAATTATTGTGAAATATTTTAATTTGTAGAATTGCAAGGAGTAGGGTCTCTAAGGCGGGTTTTTGACCTATTTTGCTTTTTCAGAAAAAAAAACATGTTTATTTTCATCATCTATGAACCATATATGGTCGATCACCGCATAAACGGATGGTCAAAGTACCTTCCCCCTTCTTGCAGCCCCCCTTAAACTATAAAATACTCATGTACGAGGCACATATCTATTTACATGTTTTTGCCCTTAAAAAGTCCACCGTACAGTCAGACATGCATGCTTCCATCCATGATATACATCTGAACCACCTCCCTCCTATTAACCACCCCTCTCCTCCCCCTAATAGCAAAGCCTACACAATAGAAAAGACGATATATGGAGAACAAAAAATATTTTTTGTTAAAACTAATATTCCGAAAAAAAAACTTATTGTGATCCGAATCTGAAGGAATTTGAAAATTTTCAAATCCAAGATGGCGGGTTTTAGGTATTTTACTTTCAAACTTTTGAGTTGCACCTACATGTTGGATAAAATACCTTAAAGTGCGTCCTCATGGAATCCACAATGTCGATCGACTTTGTCAAGCAACACTGTCGACCACCAAATTGAAAACACCACTTGTCCACACTAAGTAGACAGAAAGTTTAGTCAAAACCAAAATATTTGATGAAGATGGCGTCATTATTGCTTTTGTTGTCACTGGGGTCCGGAAATGTATGCCACAACGCAGGGTCGGCACTATACAACTCTATTAACTCACTAGTACGAACCGTATTTTTTAAGCGCCTTGAAACTATATACGCGTGTATTTCTCGCCCGTGCATATGTACGCTACTGACAGCGCCTAGTAATGCGCAGTGGGACTCGTAGTATGCTGTAGTACGCCGGTCCCGTCCGGACCCTTGTTATCACATTTAATAAAAAAAGTAAATTATCCTGTAAAATATTTTGGATTCGACCAAACCTTTCAAAGTAGTAAACGGTATAGTGGTAATGGTTTGATAGAATATAAAAATGAATGAATGTCAACATATTCAACCTTAAATACAGATGTAACGGTGATTTTAGAAATGTTTTTCGAATGTTGGAAAGTGAAGGATTTTAATTCACTTTATTTTCAGATATTTTCATCAGGGCATCGTCTCTCTTGTTTCGGTCTTTATAAAAAGATTTTTTAAACTGCTTTTACTATTCCATAGCCCTTTTTATATTTGCAAGCTTTAATAAATGCTGTCACCTTTTCTTTTTCCTCATGCCATTTTGCTGGTAGAAACGATGAAAAAGCGACGCTCGCATGGTAACGACGGATCTGTTTGACGATGTCGAATACGTCCACACCGTATTTTAACTCGACCACCCTTTAATTTTTTACCGACAGTTCATGGAAAACCCGTCGACATGTCGATCGTCACATTTTGTCGATAAACAAAAGTCGATTGCCGCGTACACAAGTCGACATTGTCGATCGACTCTGTCTATCGACTCAATGAGGACGCGCTTTTTTAATATAACTTAAAAATTATACTCGTATGTTGCTAAAAATTTAATAAAAGATTGGCGCATAGTTACATAACTCGAATTAAATCTTAGAAAAGTATTTTAGATAGGAAAAATGTATCTGTCTACTAGTATTAGATAAATCCGACTGCTTGCTTTTAAAACTAGGAAAAACATTAAGTCTCATCTAAAATTTTGAAAAAACTAGGAACCACTTGATCTGATTGCTGATAATCTGAGGTCCAACTAGACAAAAAAGTGATTCTTAAGAACAAACACTTCGGCAGTTAATTAATTCTTTAACCCAAATAGATACTCATTTCAAATTTCTAGCAATGTATTTTGAATAAATGCTATGAGGTGTTAAGCAGAATTTGTTTCCGGGTTATGACAGGAATTTATCGATGCCCCTCGTACCCAGGCAGGAAAAATATATAATATAGGCGCGGTTCGAGGTCAGCTAAATAAATAAATTTAAGGACATATTAGTGACCGCCTTGCATACGGGAAAAGAAACAGGAAATGAGATAGCCACAGATGAATTACAATACCTCGTATTACCACACGCCCTCGTATTACACTCCGTATAGCGAGCGCATTTTTATTCTTGAAGGTGTACTTTTAACATTTTACGTTTACTTTTATTTAACGCGAACTGAAGGCCGTCGGCAACTCCTGACCGAAAAATCTTTTACGTAAGAAAATTCCACATTCCACTAGAAGTATTTTCTACAGCTTATTACAACGAATACGATTTTATGTCTATAGCAATAGCTATAAACATAAATACAATAGAACTTCTGTAAATCCCAATTTCTATGATTCAAAAATGTTTCTGTACATTTTCAAAACTATTAAACTATTCTTTCGACATTGATAACATAGTAACTAAGTGCGGGGGCATTTCAGCCATTCTTATCCGGCTATATCCACAATTCAAAAATTGAGTTTATTATAAGGAATAAAACTACTGAATATAACATAGAATTTAATTTACTATGTAGGTATCTCAATAGAAAGGCCAGGAGAAACATTTGGAACATTTATTCTCCAAATGCATGTCACTTAATTTTGAATTTACATAAATACAAACTGAAACTAACTGACAAATATGACAACAAAGAAGTTGTCGAAACACACTTTCGATTTTTGAGAAAGATCTAAACTAACTGCTGTCGTACATGCATCTGGAAGATTTATTTGGTATTAATAAGAGCAGATGTCTGTTGAATAACTTGAAAAATATAAGTGAACATGTTTCGGATTATACTTTTGTTATTAGATGACAGTTTGATAAAGCAAATAATAAGCCACTTACTAGGGTATCATTATATATTTTCTTTTTCGCGAACAGTTGTTTAATGGTCTTTAAACATACTAAATCACATTTATATGGCATAATCTATTCGAAATCCAGACCGGTCTACTTAAGACGGGTGGTCACGTATGTTATTAGGCTGACATTTCAATGGATTCGTAACCAGGTCAAACACATTTTTATCTTGCTGCTAGCATTGGACGTTAGGTATTAACAATATTGTTTTTAAAAGTGTTTTATAAATATTCGCAATTGGAAATTATACCAAAGAGTAGAATCACGTGACGATTATACAGAGCTACACTCAGCGAAGAGTTTAATTATACATAGTACTGATTAATACCCTTGGTTTTAATTATCTACTGGTTTCAACATTGTTGGTGAAACGCGCGTAGAGTGTAAAAAAAATGTTTGTGTTAAGTGGTTCCAATCCTCCTACTGTATAAATTAACTTAACCAATGCGTTGACATATTCAAATAAATGATAAATAAAAGTAATGTGATTTAGATATTTAATAAAAACTATTCTCGTGTACAACAAATGAAGATGTTTTTTCTTAATTCAATGGAATAAACACCAAAGAGGTGATCCTCCTGATTCATATAACTATTTTCTCTGTGTATGCACCTTTATTACGTATTAGGGTACAATAAGCTCGTGGTGAATCAGGACCGAACTCAGGAAAGCAATACAAAATTAAAATATGGTAGAGACACTTACCCATATACATACAAATTGTCTATTCAATATATCATCGTCAAGATGTAATGCATGCGCTAAACATGTCACATGGGCCATATTTTTATATGTGCGTTTTAGGCGCTCAGCTGCTTTTCGCATATAAGCGGCTACATCTGTGACAAACACCAGTAAATTGATATCAATCAACGTCATCAATTGACGTCAATATACATAAATCCCAAATCCCAGATTAATTCCGACGTAAAATTCCATGCTTTTTCAGAATATGGCCTTAAATTTTTCAGAAATTGATTTTAAAAACGTTAATTTGCATATATGTATTTAAAGTTTAATAGTTTTTTTCTCCAAAGCTATATATTTTTGTAAAAATTTCTCAAGAACAAAAATGTTGGAATTTTTTGAAATACTCTTTTCAGGATTTTTTAAGACGATTTTTTATTGTTCCAAAAATCACGAAATCGAAATTTCCAAAAAATGTTTTTTTAAAAATCTGAAAAAAAGTGAGAGCATTTTGCAATTGACTGTAAGACATTTTTTATATTGTTAGAACATTTGTAGCAAAGTCCGTAGTTTTTGAGAAAAACATATTTTTGTTTAGGCCGCAATTTTGTTTTGCCAAATATTTTTTAAAATAATATAAAGCCATTTACTTTAAATTTATGTAGGTCTCGAGGATGCGATTTTTGCTGGTATAGAACCCGGGGATTACCTGTTTCAAAAACAAAAATAAGTCGTAGATTTTTTTGTCGATTAATCGTAATTTTGTTACTTTTCTTTATATTTTTTATAAACCAATTTTTAAAAAAAATCGAAGGCCATATTCTTAAAAAGCATTACATTTTACGTCGGAATTGACCTGATCGAAATTATTTCAGCATTGATAACTTTGAAAATAAACTATTACACAATACACAACGTACGAAAGTTCCATCTGTTGTTAATTCCTCAATGTTTTTGATTATTTTGTAATTTATATGCGAACGGATTCCGTGACATAATTAATAAGAAAGGCTTTTCTCTTAATATTCGATATTTATTCATTCCGTACCGCTACGATCACAACAGCGAAACAGCTAAAACCGAATAAACACCTGCACCTACAATATACTTGCGGCGGCCTACACGCGTAGCAAAATACTGTTTAGGGACGTTTGATTTACGTAATTAAATAATGTAAATTGAAGTCCTGACCTGGGATTCCACCTATTTTATTGCAGTCTAATAGGTATTATATAGTAATGCGGAACACCTCATGCAAAAATCCCTTTAAAGGAAAAGATGACTCGATAACTGACAAAGCACGTCAGACTAAAAATATACCTACATCGACGGAGTTCGCGCTTTCTCTAAAAAATAACTCCGAAGATAAGCACTTAACTGACTATAAAAAAATGTTTGGTCGGTTTTAAAATCTTACAAAAACAAACGTAGATATTCGATTAATGGCGTTTCCGAACTGTGCGATGACCTTCTGTATATACTTAGTTTTTTATTTATATTTTCACTCCGGCAAGGGAGCATTGGCCTTATATCAAACTGTTGCTGAGCCCCTCCCAAAACCAGCAAGGTTATAAATGAACAACTTTTCCTAAAAATTGTATATGTTCGAAAATTCATGGTACGAGGCGTGGCTATTAAATAAACGAACTGCTGTCATAACACATTTTATTCGTTACCGTTTATAGTAACAACTTTTTCGCCTTCAATGTACTCCCCTTGGCGATCTCTACACCGCCCCATACGACTTTTCCAGTTGTTGAAAGCAGTGCTGGAAGTCCACTTCTGTCAGCTGGTCCAGAACCTCCGTCGCTTTTCCTTTAACCGCTTTTACACTTTCATCACAAGTAATCACCGTGTCCAACAAGCCTGGATCAGTGTCAATGTTGTTTAAAATGTCAGCGCAACTGTTCATTCTTGATTTTTCTGCTCGGGAGTTAAGAGTTTTGGCACCATTTTTGTGCAAACTTTGCGCATGTTGAACGATTCATACAAAATCTGGCAAACACATTCTTCGTCGATTCCTGCTATTTCAGCAAGCCCTCGGAAAACCCCCGCGGATTCATTTACCAATTTTTGTCAATGTTTTCGTCAGTTTTTGACGTTGAGGGCAATCTGGGGCGGGGTATCGTCTTCGGTTGTTTTACGCCCCTCTTTAACCTTTAGAGGACGGGACGGGTCCCAAAAGGGACCACCCAGGGAAACAAAGTTCTTTATGTTTTTCAGGGGTTATTTGATGTGCTGAATGTGGTAAAAATAGTAAAAAAAATCTGTAGATATCCTGGACCTACAAAAAGGTCATTTCGAGGTCATTTTTTTTCTTATTTTGAGCTTAAAGGGGAATTCCCGTCTGTTGGACCAAAAAAAACATTTTTTTTTTCGACGGATTCTTGTACTTTAAGGTCATAATAACAAGTGTACCAAACTTGAAATCACAATTCTTAAAATTGCCGAAGTTATAAGTCATAAACCTACTCGGTGGGCAGCTAGAATTTGGATCGCGCAGTAGAGCGCTCCAAATGAATACATATGATTAGACTGATGGTAATGCTAAGGTAGTGAGGGAATTAACAAAAGAAGAAAAGGAGGAAGGTGTATTGTATGGCCCTGGTATAGCCGATTTACAAATAAATACGGTAAGTGTTTGATATGCCTTTATAAACAGTATATACTTACTAAAAACTTTAAACGCGTTTCTCTACAACAACTTTTTCATGACTGGTTGGCACGATATCTCTAAAACTAATGAAACGATTGACTTGAAATTTTCACTGTATGTCGAGCAAACATTATTTTATCGTATGATGAACAATAAAAAACTACAAGTGCTGCGAATTTTTTTAAACTAAAAAAAATATGGATTTTAAGGGCAAAATTGACAATTTCTGTTTGACAAGTCACCGTTTCCTCAATGATTGTTATTATTTTTTTTTTTGGTTCGTCATGCGATAGCCATATTTACGTAAAGTAAAATGCAGTTTCAATTGTTTGATTCAGATGATTTAGTGTTTAGATATTACGCCAACCAGCAACCGAGGGAGTCCGAACGGCGTTATGGTCGAGGACGAGCAGCGAGCATAATTTCTCACAAAAAACACTTCAAAAAATTACTGTAGTTAGACTAATCACGTATAAACATTTGTGTAAAACTTAAGAAAAATTGAAACAATTGCTGCATTAATAAAAAATATTTTTTTAAAAAACAGTTTAAACCATTCAAAAACTTGTGTGCGGGATAAACATTCATTCCCGTACACTTCTTTTAACATTGCATAAGTTTCTGTAAAGTTTTCCCCAGTTTAACAAGAAACTTCCGTAACGAGATTAACCCGTTGCTTCATCTGAGCACATTTTTTTTCGACGTGTCACTGGTGTGTAAACTGATTCAAACGACTTCTACAGTCAAACTGAGCGACCCACTGGCTTGTCCAATGAGCTCAGGGTGGGGAAAGTATCACCAGACACAGTTCTGTTCAAACTTGTCGCGACATGCTCGCAGCGCGCTGGTAGCAGCATCAGTTCGGTTATTTAATAGCCACACCTCGTATGTACGTACAAGAGATAGCACGAAATGATAAAAGTCAGGGTCGCACTTAGTACAAAGTAGATCACTATGAGAAATACGAAGACATGTTTAAAAAACATTACCTGGAAACATTAAGAACATATACGTGTAATAGACGTATTTATTTTTTAATGTTGATCATACTCCTTATGAACCCTTAGTACAAATGTTTGACGGATATACCTACACAGCGCTAGATAAATCCCATTGTGGTACATTAAGTTTTTGCGCGAGTAACAATGTGTAACAGTTTTTAAAATTTGAGAATGTTTTGTCTTGGCGACAAAACTAAGGGTACGTTTCCATTGCACGCTATGCGATGTTATGCTATGCCATGCGAGGCGATGCTAGTAAAACAAACATACATGAATATTTATCTAAATATTCCGACAGCGTGCAATACAGAGCGATGCGACGCAATGCTAGTAGCGCCGAGTGCGAGCGTGTGTTTGAAAATCAAATTTGTATGATTTTATCGCGCTAATTAGCCCAAAGTAGACAGTATCGTGAAGCCGTTTGTACCTATTGCACGCATGGACGTTGAAAATTTAATATTAGCCGTAAGAGCTCGACCTCCATTGTGGGATCAGCGATCCAAACAATATCACAACAGAGATGTTACCAACAAACTATGGGACGAAGTGGCAATGGAAATGACGTTTCCAAGTAAATAAATGCATGTTAATCTTTATTTATATCTTGTTTCTATGTTTTATTTTGTTTATCAATTTTTATTTATTGTAACATTATATTGCTGTATAGTGTGTACTATGCAGTTCTTATGAACCAATAATATATAAGCTAGTGATTATATAGGTAATCGGTTATTACTCAGATAATTTGCAAGAGTGTCACGAAGTCGATAGGCTTGATTCGTGGCTCTGTTGTTAGCTCTAGTTAGTGAAGGAGTCGCCGAAGTCTCGGAACCTGCATTTTATTTTTTTTCTTCATAATCATGTAGTATTTTATTAAGAGTTTTCGATCAGATAATCACTAGTATTCATGACCGATCACAACGAAGCACAAAAACTCACTGATATCCGGATAGCGGTGTATGTAAACACGTCTGATTAAAAAAGCAAGAAATATAGCAACGCATCGCCTCGCATGGCATAGCATAGCATCGCATAGCGTGCAATGGAAACGTACCCTGAAAAGGACAAAGGGGAATCCTGACGTGATGGGTCAATATAAATGTATGTATGTCATATGGAATAAAAATGTAATAACATATTGTTAACCAAGGGAGGTTTACTGTAGGGTAGGGCGGGGCTAGTTGAGCATAGGTGTTGGGCAATCGAAATATCTCAGAAACTATACACCGCACGCTAACGCATCAAATTTTCGCGGATCAAGAAGCGGTCGCGGGAGGGGAACTCACCGCGCGACCGCCAGTGACGCCTTGTCGATCGAGTGAAGTACACGCACGCTTTGTTTATTTTGCGACCAAAAAGTAAAAAAACAGTAAATGGGAATATTTCTTCTGTACGAGTCAAATATTATCCGTTTTCAATCAGGTAAGTTTTAAAATTGATATGTATAAGGTTTTGGATATAATTCTAACAGTTTTTTTATAACCTCGCTCTTGTTTCAATTGTTTCGTGCCAAGGGTAAGCGCAACGTCGGCGCCATGGCTTCTGGGGAGCGAGGGACTAACGTTACAGTAGGACGAATCATAAAGCAGAATGTTTATATTTCCCAGAAAACATTTTAAGAGCCACTTTCTTAGTGGTGGTCCCCCTGAATGTATAGGAGCAGGCGATGCCAGTGGATGGGTTACAGACGAAGAATTCTTTCAGTTTATGCAACATTTTACAAAACATGTAAAACCGTCCAAGGAGCACTGTATTTTGCTAGTATTAGATAATCACTCATCTCATTTATACGTAGAAACATTAAATTTGGCTAAAGAGAACGGGATTGTAATGTTGTCATTTCCAACACATAAAAGCCACAAGCTGCAGCCATTGATGTCTCCGTGTTTGGACCACTCAAAAAGTATAGCGCTGCTGCTCAAGATACACGGCTACGTAATAACCCAGGCGAGACCCTAACTATTTATCAAATACCCAAAATTGTCGCTGATTCATTACCGTTTGCTCAAACAAGTATGAATAGTGTCAACGGTTTCCGAAAGACTAGCATCTTCCCATATAATGCGAACATTTTTAGTGAGGATGAGTTTTCATCATTTGTAACCGACCGTCCAGATCCAAAAACTATCGAGCTGGAAAAAGATCATCCAGAGCAAGCTCATCATGTCCAACACTGCTCCTGATCCTAATCCATGTACCTCCAACAGCCAAACTGAACCCGAGCCTGGTACAAGCGACAAAGAAAATGAGCAGTTCGATCCAACGCATTAATTTTGTCCGGAAATTGTTGGACCATACCCAAAGGCAGGTCCTAGAAAAGCAGCCAAAACTATCAGAAGAAAGAGGAAAGCTGCTGTTCTAACAGACACTCCCGAAAAGTACGCATTGCAAGAGGAACAAAATAAATCCACTAAAAAAGTTAAGAAGCCAAAGAAGAACATTGATAACAAAATTAGAAAGAAAAAAAGAGTGTTTCTAAAAAAGTACTTCAGTAAAGTGAGGAAAACAACGATGATGACTATTCCTGCCTAGTTTGTTGCGAAGCCTATTCTGAAAGTTGCCAAGGATCCAGTGCCAAGTTTGCAAGGCGTGGGCACATACAAAATGTGCGCCAGTTGCTGGTCTTACTTTCGTTTCCAAGATCTCATTAATATATTTTTTTTAATATAAGCGTTATTGATATTTACATCAATGTTTAGGTCTGATTTTAAGCAGAAAGACTGAGTCTAATCCAAAAGTTAGGCTTAAGAAAGTATGTTGAGTTTTTGTTAATTCTATTTTTTGTTTAATATTAAAAGAAAATTACTTTTAGTTTCGCTGTTATGTCAGAAGACTATAAATAAAAAGTTGTTTGTCAAATAGAAATTTTTATTTCATATCTAGTAAATATTATACCCATGGTTTGGCTAGAATTTCTAACTGCTCAATTTGCCCCATATCCTTGCTCAACTTACCTCACATATGGGGCACGTTGAGCATCTCTGACTTTCTTCGCTTAAACGGCTGTAGCTCTTAAATGCGACTTAAAATAGAAATAAATTACTATGGACACTTTTGGAAAGGGATAAATTACTTACCCATCAGTATACATAACAAGCCATTAAGGCTTATCGTTGCGGAGCTATGACCGATCAAGTGAAAAATTGTTCAAATAGCCCCGCCCTACCCTACCTGTTAAGTTTGTGTGTATGAATGTATCAGCAAGTTGGGTTAACCTGCAGATTTGTCTTATATTTATGAAACTTATGGTAGGCATGCACATAAAATGGACCGACGGAAATGGAACACGGTTCTCGACAAACATTTAGGCCTATTTAGCCAATAACAACAATTTTCATGAACACCATACTTCCACTCTACTACGTGGATGTGGAAGTAATTGTGCAGAAAAATGTCTTTAAAATATCGTTTACAACTTCCCTAGTGAATGCGATTCGTATACAATTACAATACAATTCGTACGATTGCTTTGAAGTCTATATGGAATCATTTTTGAAATCTTCAGTCACTTGAAATCATAATGAAGCCCTATGAAATCTTGATATCCCATTGAAATCAACTGAAATCTCTCTGCAGTCTGTGAAGTCTTATTGCAGTCGCGTAAGTCATATGAAATATTTAGTGTGAATAGTGGAGTTATATTGAGATAGCAATTGAAGTGTACTCGTATGCAGTCTTAACTGAAGTCCATTGCAATTATTTGAAATCAGTAATGAAGTCTTCTATTTGGATGTAATTAATAACTCCTCCAAATATGCTGTGGGTCCCATGTTTCCTTACGATAATAGAATTTTTAATTCATTACAAATGTTACTGCTATCTACTTCTTCCTTGAGACTATTCAAAATACTTTTATTTCTAACATTTCATAAATAAAATTGTATATTTTTACCAGTCTACAGTTGCAACTTTGTCACGAACATTGCGGTTAAAAAAACCGACAAAATGATAAAGCGTTGCGAAAGAAGAACTATTACTAAGGGCCCAACGACGCCTAGGGTATTCGGGAAATCTCCAAAGCCCTCCTGGAGCGTCGGAACCACCCCGACGTTTTCCTTTAAGCGAGGAAAACGACTCCGAAGAGAAGGATCCTGTATCTCCTCACCCTTATCAATTAATCTTCCTCAACTTCTGACCACTCGAAATCCGTTCAGGCGGCTCTGGAACGGCGATTCGGCGGCGCCCTATTCTTAGATTTTCCAGATATTAATTTAATTAGGGGAAGGGCGGCGGGTTGCTAACACAGGGACAATCCGTCTTAGTCCGGAGGACTTTCCGGTTCTCAACGACAGGCGATTGGACGAGAAAAGGGAAAACTATAGATACTATCCGAAATCCATCTTAATTTGACCGCAAACCGAAAACGAATATCTTGAGAACAAATAGGTTCTGATAGGTGATGAGTAAGGGCCGGTGACGCGACGTGGTTGCACAGCCAGGGTCGGACTGGTCTAGGTGTCACACATTACGCGTAAGTGGATGTATGGCTACCTAATATCAGCCATTGACGTACCGTGGATCTCGTCATCTATAAAGTACACCTTCTTTAATCAACGCGAAGGTTGTTTACGCGGTTTTCGCGATTATGCGACTTATTCGAGAATAGAACATTGTGAAAGATTGTATTTTGTGTATTGTAATGATTGTATACTGTGTTTCTTGTTTATACATTTGTAGCGAATAAAACTTTTTGGCTTTTTTGACTTTTAGTCTGTATAATGTAGTGCGATATTATGGACGCAAAAAATCATGAGAAGGCAATTTACATACGCGGGAACATCCATTTCTATATAAAAAGAGTAAAGAAATTGATTTCTGAATTTCTCTTTATAAGTTTAGTCGCAAAATTAATTTCTGAACGCACCCTGTTTGACAGGTACGAACAGTTTGTATGGGAAAATAAAATTGTTTTTACTATTTCCCTTGCAATTTCTATTGATGATAGTGAAGGTATGAAACACGAATGGATTGATTCATAACTCCAACGATAAGCTCATTTTTCTAGATGCTACTAAAACTGCCAGAGTATGAAGAGTAAAATTATGATGAAGTTTTAATGAATTCGACGTAGATGATAAAAATAAAAGGCACATGTGGCATATCTCCGTGATCGCGATAAAAACTTGTATGCAAGTGGTTAAAAATATACAGGATACATGAATTAGAAAAAATTAGATTATGTCATTAAATTTCACATTTGACAATTTGTAACATTTTTGACACTACGGCATAAAACTTTACAAAACACTGTACAAGCTGATTTTTCGTTGAATTTTCTAGCTCAAAAAATAACATTTCTACAGCCATTTAAAAGTGGGACAAAAGAAAATTAACACACTGTACAGGGCGATCCATTTATCATAGGAAGTGAGTTTTTTTTTTCAGAAAGAGAAATTAGTTTTTGTGAATGGTAAATCACGTTTACATGCCTTCACTCAAAATTAAGGGAAGAAAAAATATGTCTTAACGATGTTAAACGACGCGACGCCTCAAAAAAATTTTCAGTAACATACCTTTTTCACTTTACCATCACAAAAGGTATATCAATTATTTATTAGTTATTTTCCTGTTTAACATTTTTTTTTGTATCTTGAATATTTAAAAAGTTGTGGCCAATTTATTACTGACTGCCGTATTTGTTTTCTTGCAACCTTCTAGCTAAATGAATATAATTTCTGTATAAGATTATGTCAATTTACTTGTTTTTACTAAAAACTAAGACGGAAATCAACAATATAGCTTAATGATGCGAAGCATCGGGACGCTTCAAATTTTTTTAGTAAAATACCTACCTGTTTTTATAACTTCGTAAAAATTGTTTTTGATTTTTGCATTTGTTGTACACGTTTTTTCATATTTTCATTATTTCGAAAGTTATGGCCGATTTCCCGGTGAATTCCTCTTTAGTAATATTGCAACATTTAAAATTGCATTTTCCGACGCTATTGCTTGTTCAACGTATACAGGGTTTGTCCGGAAAGTAATGAGCCTGATTTTTTTTATAAGTTTATTGATCCTACAGGTACAACAGCTTAATATTCTTTGAAGTAGGACCCTTCCGCATCAATACACTTTTGCCAGCATGACCATGCTGCATAAGCTCCCTGGAACTCCTCGCCCGGAATGATGTTTAGTAGGGTCGTCGTAGTAGCTTGGACGTTCTCTAGGGTGCCCAGATGATGTCCTTTAAGCTCCCTTTTGAGCCGAGGAAACAAAAAAGAAGTCCGCCGGGGCTAGGTAGGGACTGTAAGGTGGCTGGGGTATTGCTTCAACACCGATCCAGGTCAGGTAGGAGGTAACAACAAAGGCGGTGTAAAAAGGCGCATTGTCGTGGTGAAGTTTCCATGACGTTCAGATCTCTTTTCGGATGCGTGCGACCCTGTGGTTCAGCCTTTGAAGCACTTCCTTGTAAAACATGGCATTGACGGTCTGGCCAGGCGAAACCAACTTTGCACAAATCTTCCGCATGGCCAAAAATCTTTCGATGCAATCACATGGACAATGGTTTTCGGCAAGTTCAACTGTTCAGATATCATACGAACACTCATTCGTCGGTCTGTGTTCAGGGATTTACGCGCTTGTATGACGTCTTCGTCCGTTCGCGATGTTGATGGGCGTCCAGAACGGACTTCGTCGTTGACATCTTCTCGACCTTCCCTCAACGACTTGTGCCACTTCTTTGCCTGCGAATACGACATGCAAACATACCCGAAGGCGTCTTTAAGCATGTCATAAGTATCCTTGAGCGTCTTGTTGAGCTTAACGCAAAACTTCACCGCATAACGTTGTTCCAAATTTTTATCCATCATAACTTCGACGAGGTCACTGCACAGAAGGTTCACAAGATAGCACGTCCTAACCCTCCAAGAGCTTGGAGGCAACTAAACCAGGTATCGCTGGAAAGCTAGAGGTACCCCCCACCCTTCCCAGCCACTTCCCCTTCGCATCGCAAAAAAATGAGGCTCATTACTTTCCGAACAAACCCTGTACATAAGTAAATGTGGTTTCATTTACATTAATAAACTATACTAAACCTAAGTTTTAATCGCTGAAATGTTGTATAATTTGTAATGAACAGCTCTTTAGACAACTCGTAACGTTTTCAACAACAAACAAAAAATCACTGCAGCACAAGGAGCAGTGATTTTTAGCTTCAAATCCAAACACAAATTGTTTTGTGCACAGCCCATTTGTCGTTATTGGAATTCAAAGAATAATAGCAATTACTTTAATAAATAGGTATGTATTTACTTTTTTTACCAAAGAGTTAAGCTAAAAACTGTTCTTCACACATAGTTTCACACTTATCTTAGTAACAATCAGAGACGTCAAGAAAATAAATTTGAAATATTATGAGATATTTTTAAAACGTAATAAATTTTATGGTTGTAAAATACTGAACATGCAAGAGTTAAATCCTGGGAGTTTTTAAACTTGAATACGGTTTATTATACGCAATTAATCAAAGGTATAAAAGGCGGAACTGAGGCTGTCTTAAAAGGCGGAACTGATGCTAAAGAAAAATAAAACTCAAGATCCAAAAACTAGAAACTTGGAGCTTCTTTCCTTTTTTTTTGTTCTTACGACATATTCCCCAAGTTAGAGCTCTTTGAAAATATCTAAAAATTTGTGATTTTTTTATATCCTTAATTCTGCCAGTGTATAATTTTTATCCAATACCTATAGATAGTTTATAAACTACCCAAAACTGATTGTTGTTTTGTACAAAGTGCCTACAATTCTTATGTATGTACTTCAGCTACCATTCTTGTTTAGTTTACTCGTACATTCTAACTAGATAAAATATACAGGCAAACAGGTAATATTTTACGACGGCTGTGTGTTATTCAGATCTGAAAATCGGCTCAGGGGATTTTTATAAAATTTGGTGGGAGTCTGAATGTCTGAAGCCATTCCCGTTATACCGGAAATCGCTATTACCTTTGTAATTTAAAATGGAACACTCTCTATGTTAATGTATTTTTGAATTCTACGATAAATTTTAAGGCGACTTCTATGAGGAAGTATATACCTAACCTTAAAGGTTTCTGAGAAAATCGAAAATTTCCAATTTTATTTTGGAAAAAACTACGATATTGGAAAAACCTAGAAAACTGTTTCAACATAATTGACAGAATTGATATTCATATATTTAGAATTGATGTTAACATGAATCATGCCTTATGCATTAACGTTCATTCTTCAAATTTCTTGTACTCTATTTCCATTTTAAATTGAAAATAGGTAGAAAAAAGCAAGGTTGTCAGATATATTTTCTAAAATTGCTAAGCTCACTATACAAGTATACTTCATACTTCAGTAAACTGTTAGTTCGTGACGTTCTTAGAAAGCTAGTTTGGAAATATTTTAAAAAAATACATAGATATAAATTTATTACTTAGCATTAAAATAAAGCGTTTAAAATTGCTGGAAAAAATAATTATAAAACGTCCTTAGAAAAATTTGGAGCGGCGCCGGGGGGGGGGGCGCGGGGGGTTTTTGTTATTAAATCCCATTTTTTTTTTTTTTTGTTTTTTTTTTTTTTTATTCATTAACCCCATTGCTCCCCCCCCCGCTTTATTTTTTTTTTATTGGGGTTTTTTATTTTTTTTTTTTTTTTTTGTTAGGGTGGGGGGGGGGTGGGCGGGGGGTGTTTTTTTTTTTTTTTTTTTTTAAAATATTTTTTTTTTTTTTTTTGTTGGGGAAAAAAAAAAAATAATTTTTAAATTTTTTTTTTTTGTTTTTTTTTTTTTTTTTTTTTTTTTTTTTTTATTATAAAAAAAAATTTTATATAATTTAAAATTAAAAAAAAAAAAATAAAAAATTGCACCGCTTTTTTTGTTCCCCAGGCGTATTTATCATTTTCAATTAAAATTAGAAGGACTATACAAGGTGTCTGTAAATTTTCCAAATTATTCATTTTTGAACCTTTAAAACTTTGTCCTTTCAAATGGAACACCCTGTATATTATCTATTAGTTGGACGCAAGATTTAATTGTATATCGATTGTATTAGCACATATCAATACCTATCTCTGACAGTTTTTGTAATTTTACATTTATATTCAATTATGCCAATTTTTAAATGTTTCCGTTTATTTTTTATTATCATAGTCGCCTTTGCATATTGTCTGAAATTTCAGAATTAATGAAATACATATATTACAATTTATAAGGAAATTGTTCGAATAACATTATGGCACAATTTGGCAAGGGCGTAGCCAGTATGTTTCTTTGGGGGGGGGGGGGCGCATCCAATGCAGATAAACAAAAAAGCAAAAAAAAGGTCATTGAAGGCAACGGCAAGCGCAATCCCCCGACTATTTTGGTTTCTACATGACCAAAACTTGCTACGCCCTTGCAATTTGGATAAAGTACAAATACATGGTGAAGATACATCCTTAGATTGCCCATGTAACTTAATGACTCCAAAAACATTATAAACATAAAAATAATGAAAATAGTTTCTAATTTTATATTCATTTCAAACATATTTTATTAATATGTTTTTGGAATTTAAAAAAATGTGATGATAATAGTAACTGCTGGGACAGTGTCTAAAAATTAATACGTTTCCAATGGCAGAGCAGATCAAAAACTTTCAGCAAGACAATTATATTGACGAAATATATACATACCTACTTAAAAAAAATCGACGCAATTTGGAAAACCTACAAAACTAATATTCCGTGTGGTGGAAATGGCGGATCAGATCAAAAGAGCAATTTATGTTGACCACAAATATATTCCAAAAATAAATTTCGACGTAATACCTGCGGATTACCTATAAAACTAATATTGCGTTTATTTTATCTCTTTTATGTTTCAATCATCTCTTATATATACTTTTAGGGTTTTACCGAGGGTTTTACTTAATTAACGTAGGCGTCAGGAGCACAATACGCAGATAAATAATTGCAAAAGGCGTTGAAATAAAAAACAAATTGAAGAGTAGATACGTTCTCTTGGTGCTTCTATTCCATTTCTTTGGCGATGCCAGTACATAATATAAAAAAAAAACTATTATAAACCCAGAAAATGATCCAATAATAAAGATTAAAAGATTACAATTAAGTATAACAAGAAACGACTTTAATTTAAAAATAGTTTTCTTAATATACATATGTCTATATTAATAGGTATTGACGTTATAGAAAATGTCGAGGAAAATATATTATCATTAGAGATCGGATCTTGGGTTGTTTTTTCAAGTACGAGGACAGGTTTCAGACGAGTTCGAATTTGCGATTAAATAAACTGCATCGTTATCTAGACTGTCAATTACCGTAATTCTGAAATAAGTAATTGTATGCACATGTCGATGTTACCTGAAACAAAATCCGTTTCCAAAATAACAAACTAAGATCGGATATCTAATGACAAAATAAAAGTGCTGGAGGATCGCAACCTAGGATCGGATATCATCGTTAAAAATCAGCTCGTCAGAGTAGAGCAAAATATAAAAATATACAGGGTATAAAAAAATCAACTTTGGTACGTCATGGTTTTTTGGAACCGTCTATATACTTCAAACTAAGTTCAAGTTATGGATTTTTAATGCTAATTTTCACATTTAAAAGTTCGTATCTATATCTCTATTAACTAAAAGAGATTCACCTGGTTATATACTTTTGCTCGTCCTGTAAAACAATTATTGATATTTTTAACATTTACTGATGTAACTGTATTAACAGGGTATTCCATAAAACTGAGAATTATTAATGTCTATTTGGTTAACGACAACAGTCAGAAAATCGTAGGCACATAATACGAGTATTTTTCGACTCCAACAATGATGACAGAGAAAATAGGGACATTTTAAGGGCGTATCAGAAAAACTATTCATTTTAACACTTTGAGCCCGTAGAGTCTTTTGATCGGTTGGTCATGGAGAGCAGAATACCAAAAAATCAGCCAATTTCATCAAGGAGCACTTCCTAACTTCCTATAAAAATTGTGCGGAGTCCTTAAAAACTTTTTGTAGAACGGGAGATGAAAATTGTATTAAAAAGAAGAAGAGTTATGTAAAATAACTCTTTCTTCGGAAATAATTGGTATAGGTAATGAACAGTTTTATTTTATTGACTGGAATATAACACAAAAAGAATACCATGTTTCAGAAAAAATTTGAAACCGTAAAGTTAATTGAGATGGAAGAATTGTTTCATTACACCACTTTATGTCTCTTGCCATATATTCCTGGCTTCACTTTAGAGAAAACTATTTTGCTCACCAACTACAAAAATACTAATGTTAATTTACCAGCAAATAACTAGTATGAAATAATGGTCAGTTATTGGATATATAGGTACTTTCACTGGAGATCTACTGTTCGCAGAGGCAGAAATCCTAGTAATTGGCTACCTGGTCAATTTCAGGCAACATGTTTCAGTAAATGGCCAAAATTTTTTCCTGCTACTTTTAATTCTACGACAAAACATTTACAACAGATAGCGAGCGTACTATTATAAAGATTATGTATTTTTAGAAAAAAAAAGAAAAGAAAAAAATAATTTCACGAATTAGAACTGAGAGAATTACTTCTCGGACCGATGCCTAAAAAATAATATATTTCCAATGCCACAGTAGATCAAAAACTTTCAGGAAGACAATTATATTTACGACAAATATACATACCTACTTACAAAATAAAATCAAAGTAATACGGAAAACCTATAAAATTAAAATTGCGTTTGGTGGAAATGGTGGAGCAGATCAAAAGAGCAATATATGTATGTATATTGACGACAAATACATTAAAAATATATATATTACAAATATACCTATATACCTACAAAACTAATATTGTGTTTGTTTTGTATCGCCTTTATGTTCCAGTCATCTCTGATATTTCCCTTTAGGGGTTTACCGAGGATTTTACACAATTAACATCAGAAGTCACAATATACACACAAACAAATAATTGCAAAAGTACAATTACAAAAGAAGTTGCAATAAGAATCATATGAAGAGGAGTAGGTATGCTCTTTTGGTGCTTCCATTCCATTTCTTTGCCGATGCCAGTAATATAACGAGCTACGCCCAAAAAACCAAATAAAGTTAATAACTTATTTATTATTTTCATGGCAAGTTATTCAAAGCTTTCCGGGGTTCCGAAAAAATATTTTTTTTTTTTTTTTCTTTCCCAAAAAAAAATTAATTTAATTAATAATATTTTTTTTTTCCCCCCCCCCCCTTCCTCCCCCCCTTTTATTTTTTTACATATACAAATTCAGTCTGAATAAAAAAAAGTACTAATCTAAATTCAGTCAAATAATCATCATTACATAAAAACCATTATATGTAAACTCACCAGTACCTATACATTTTTTTTTAGTTATTTCGTTCACCACTGCTATCATTTTGTCTTATTTTCTTTGATTTGTAGATTACACAAAATAAGTCAATACAAATGGTTAAATTTGTTATGCCCACTATACTTTAGAAAAGCACCACTGCTATTATTTTGTCACCTACCATCAGCAAATTTTGACACCTACCATCACAGTTATATCGAAATTCTCATTTTCCGAAAGAGCCTGTACAATATTAAGGGCATGACAGCTCAAGAATGGACTGCTCTCAAAAAAACAAATGTCGCAAAATGTCACAAAATGAAAACATTAAAATAAAATAGGTTTGTCGTGAAAAAATTTATTTTCTGTGATTCACGCATAGTTGTCAATGCCTCAGGAAAACAATTTTTAACCAGTGGCGGTCAATTCATTGGTTCAAATGTGCAGTGAAATTACATAGTCACAAAAATATCCGGCCACTTCAGTGTATTAACAGTTAAGCGGCACTAAATTAACTAGCAGTGAATGAGTGATTAGCGTGACACATGTAAAATTAGCTACTATGATTGTACCTTATTTGTACATAGATAAAGTAACGATAGTATTAACTATGTGAAAATAAATTCGTTATTATGAAAGCTACAACCTTATGAACGGAAAGCACAAAAGTTTCCTCTCACTATAAATAGGTAACATACTATGATATATAATGAAACAATTGTAAGATGTCCATCTAAAATTTTATTGGATATCCTTTAGCTTTAACAATAGCGATTAGTTTCTTAGCCAATCAATGCGAGTAAGCCTTCGAGTAGTGACGGGCATCTGATGTGAGTTATGGTGTGTGCGTTAGTGGTGGGCATTCCAGTTAGTGGGGGCGACCCATCGTGACCCGCCGTGATTTTGGAATCACGGCGGGTCACGATGGGTCGCGACATGACCCGCCTCTCATTTTTGACCGACTCTTCCTTGATCAGGCGTGAATGGACGTAACTCTTCTGGGGTTGGGCGTGAGTGGTCTTGTGACTGTCCATAGTTCAACGTGCCACTCCACGTTGGGCTATGGAAAGTCACCACTCACGTGTCCATCTCTACTTTCGAGTTAATTCGGGAGTTACACAGCTCCACCGTCTCATCGAGTGTTGCTTTAAGTCCTTTGTTAAAAGTGCTATATTTATGTAAAGAGCATTTTAATTCGGACCATACATACTCGATGAGGTTTGTGTTCAGCGACTGTGGGCTGTTTTCATTGGTAGTATTGAATTTTACAGAAGCTTGGAATCCTTACTTTCCAAACACAATGCTTGGGCTTGTTATCGTATTAAAAAAAGTTTACTTTAAACCTAATTTTTTCGGCACTTGATCATAAGTTCTGCTTTGATATACTTACTGTACTATACTGATACTATACGATAGCAAGACGGTTAAATTGGAAAAGTTTTGGAGATATTCATCTGTATTTCGGCCTTTATTCTTTCAAGTTTACAAACTTTTTTTAATTTTCGAAATACTTGCGAAAAATCAAAACGATACATTTTTAACGAAGTCTCTCTCATCTCTGCAATTCTGCAATTAGCAACTCTCTTTGCATGATGGTATTTTTATATGTAAGGCGGTTTTCTAAGGTGATTCTGAATATGTTAAGTACTTCTGAATAAGTTAAGTTAAAAAATGATTCAGCCATGTGTTTACGAGGAAACTGCACAAACTTTAGTTTTCCGTATGAACACCACATTGGATTCTTATAGACTCAAAAACAGTTTGTATTCTCTTTTCAATGATATATCACATGTCTAGAAAAACTTTGTATTTGGTGTCGTAAATGTAATTTTTATTTTCTCCAAAATTAAGCTACGAAAATAGGCTCTCATTATAATTGGTAAATATTTATTTTGCCTAATTCAAATATTTAACCCCTTGACTGCCGAGAACAAAGGTCTTTGTTCTTTCGACTTGACTCAAACTGCCGGAAAATCACAAATCTTTGTCCTATGTGTAAATGCTCTATTAATGCCTGATACTGTGTAAAATGTAATCAACATGTGTTTTCCTATATTTTTGGGGATGCTGAGATGACGGGGTCTGTTGGTTCCACATACCTCTAAGGAAATTACCATTTTTTCAGTTTCCTCATACACTCAAGTTATGTGCCTCATTTAAAGTGTTTTGGCAAGCTCTATCATTTCCAAGGTATTTTGACCCGCTGAACATTATGGTGTTGTCAAAATTTGGGCCTAGTGCTCCTAAAGGCCAATATTAGAGGGAAATTGCCCCAAAAATCAATCACTCAATTTCTGACCTTTTTTACTCTTTCTAGTTGAGATATCTCATCTATGTTAGAACTAACCACCTTTTGCGCAAATTATCCTTGACATCAAAGTACAAACCGACAAGTTGCACCGTCGAGGAGGTTGTCAAGTTTTTTCTCATTTTTTGTTTTTTTTTTTTTTTTTTTTTTTCGTTTTATTATTTAGAATGAACAATTGGCCAGTATAAAAACTTAATAGAACAGGTAATATGTCGATGAGGAAATAGATGATGGAGCAGAAATATTTTGAAATTAAGTGGATGCTCACATAATTAGACAACCGATATTTGCGCACTAACTTTAATTTGGTGCAAATCACATTATCGATTCGAAATGTAATCAAAAAGGGAATATCCATGGATTGACGTGACGTATTGGTCGCGTAGTTATAGTAATCAGTGAGAGTAAAATGTGGGTAAAGATAATGACCGGAAAGGAAAGACTGTTTTGATTTCTGTTCGGACTCTCAAAGTTTGTTCATACATATTATTCAGAAATTCAAGAATCGAGACGAAGATAAGACAATACTTTCTGACCCAGTGCGTCCAAGTATGTCGGAAATAATGTCAATAAAACATTGGAAAACTATAGGCTGAGAATTTATGAAGTGATTCAGGGACAAAATTTAGACTTAACGATAATTTGGCATGTGTAATACAAATTCAGATAACACCATGATGATCAGTCAGTCAAAATACGTTGGAAATATGCCTGGTAAAAGTAGCAAAATGTCATAAATTGAGCCATTTTTGGGGCAATTTTCATTCCAAATTGACATTTCAGTGGATCTAGCCCAAATTCTGACAAATTCAACGCGATGATGTTTTGCGGATCAAAATATGTGGGAAATGATGTGTCTTGTTAAAGTTGTCACATTTTTTCGGCAGTCAGGGCACAAGCTCGGCAGTCAGGGCACATTTCAAGAAATTACTGTTTCAGTTCAGAAATTATATTTCTTCTTTTCCTCGTAAAATATGGATATAAAACAATTTAAGTTTAAATTTACGGTAAGTAGGCCCTGATTCTTTAACATAGGTGCACTTGAACAGTACTTGAACAGTACTTGAACAGCAAATTGAACAACCACATCAAAATTGCACGAGCCGCCACTGATTTTAAGCCTATATAAAATAATACATTATTTGAATTGGAGTAATTTTTGTGCATTTTAATTAGTTATAAATTAATTTAATTACACAAAACCACTGTTCTACGCAAGTATTAACGTTTCACATGTGTATTTATGCCACACAAATCGCTGGGTATTACACTAATTTTTTTTCATCCCTCTTCCTCGCTTGCTGGAAATTAATGGAATGTGGTCGCTCTAATTAAACCAAAAAGCATAGTGCGGCTAATGCAGCAAAGCGAAAATTCGAAAATCACACGCGAATGCTCCAGCAGATCACCTATTAAATAGTAGGTACAATGCGGCAACGAGTAATTCGGTAATTTAATTACGTGGTTATAAAAAGTTTATCGGCAATAGCGCATCGTTGAGAAGATATCAGTGTGCGAATATCAGATTTTAACAAAAAAAAACATATAAAATCAATACAGGAATGAAAAAAACGTATAAAACATGTACAGGAATGAAGAGTAATATCGACCACATTCAAATTATGAAACTCTCACAACAGTATATTGTAACGTTTTATTTATTTCGGGTTCGAAAGGTGTGAAAAATTAAACTCGCACTTTAAACTAACACTATTTATTTAATAAATACAACTACGGACTAAACACTACGTAACTACACTAATTTATTTTTATACAATTTATATTAGAGCGTTGTACGATAACCGCGCCGTTCGGATATTCAAACAGAAACTACTCGTCCCGCGTCGAAATACCCCGTTATATATCCCTATAGAAGGGTCGCGTATCTGCCAGTAGCTTCCCGGCGCTTCGATTCCGGAACAATCGGGCAAAGCAACCGTGATCTTTCGACGCGGGCGCTGCCCGCGTACGTCATCGACGTGCGGTGGGCTGGATCATCGAAGCAGGCAGGGGCGGACTGGCCCAGCGTTCGTAACAATATAAAGGAACGATAGGAATATATAGAGAAACGAAAAAAAAACCGTTTAAACTATATAGAGGAATGAAGGCTAAAAAAACACCCCAATTTGAAGTGATTCTTAACAAATTTTCTACTATGTATAACTTTTACTTTTTTGTAAAGTAAATATTTACTCTACTCTTTTTATAAGGTCATATAGATATATTCTTTATTAGTAATATATCATTATGAAGAATCATAGAAGGTAGAATTTTTTATTAACATAGACGGAAGGGCAATTCGAGGTGACAGTGTCCTTTTTTTTGTATTGAAAATTTTTCAAATGTGTTATACCGTTATGGAAAAAGATACAACACTTCCAGATTGTGATCTGAAATCCTTCAAAATGGTGTATTAAAAAAAAGCAAGAAAGGAAAGAAATTGACAATAAAAAAAAACTAATTGCAGCGGGGAAGCACGATGCATATAATTCAATAACAAACAAAACTACAACTGTCCAAGATATAACGACATATTTCCTACAGTATATCCGCGAGTTTTCAATAGGTAAAATAAATATTTTTTCATATTACCGAAGAAAATTAGAAAAAGTTCTTCAGAATTGGGTTTGATCTAAATTCGCATTTAGTGAATACACTGGCCTACTTCGATTTATTTATAATTATTTTATACTTTTATAATAACCATTTTTTATATTTCCGTGCGAAGCCGGGGCAGGTCGCTAGTTACCAATAAAAACCAGTTAAAGGTACTTTGACTAAAAACTTTACGTCCCCTGAATTTACTAAAAAGCTCGTTCATTCAATGCCGAATCGTTTAAAACGTTATTAGAGTTAAAGACTGCACAACAAACGTTATATTGCAACTTGAATATAATATTTGAGGAGAATAAAACTTTATGTTTAGGGGACGGCCGGGCAAAACGGGGTAGAACCCCTATTTAAAACCGAACCACTATCTCCATCTATACACAGTCACACCGATTACCTACCTAACAACCACGTGTTCATTTCGTTTGAGTTAGAACCTGTTAGTCGCAGTGCAAATGTAGCGGCGGACATATGCGTCTTATTTTAATTCGTAAATGTAACCTCTACTCGTATTTTAGAGCAAGGTAAGTTACAGAATACCTACATTAGAGGTATTATGTTATAATCACTAAAAATTGTAGTGTCTTAGGTTTAACTTGTGATAACTTTTGTTCCAAAGAAATAAAATGTTATGTTTTTTTATTACATTTAACCTAAAAACATCGTAAGCGGGCAAAATGGGGGGCATGTTAAAATTAGGTACCCCATTTTGCCCTAACTTTTTTCTTGGGAAATTTTATACTTTCTCTCTATTTCTAGATGGTGTTTAAATACAAACGTTTGACCAATAGACAGAGTTGGGCTATAGAAAGCATGGAAGGGGCCGTTCAAGCTGTTATTAACGGAGAAATGGGATAAAAACTCCAGAAAGAATATCGACTCCTGTCGTTGATCCTCAACCAAGCACGTCTAAAACTAGCGATTCCGCCTTTCCACTTTTAAGTCAAACGGCAATCATTCCTATTCCGCAGGCTGATCAAACAACTAAAAGAACTTCACGAAAAAAAGGAAAAACCGTTGTTTTGACCTCCACCCCTTATAAACCAGAGCTCGAGCAGGCCCTTGAAAAAAAATAAGAAAAAGACAACACCAAGGGTGAAGGCTGTAAAAAAGAAAAATTGAAAATGTAATCACTTCAGAGAAGATTAAGGATAAAAATAAGAAAGCAAAATCTTACAAAAAGGATTGCTCTTCAAGCGATAGTGACAACAGCCATGACAGCGACGCGAATTACTTTTATTGTGGTGACCTTTATTCGGTATCATCTGAAGGATGGATCGCTTGTTCGAGATGCAAGCAATGGGCACATAATTCATGTGCTGGAGTTGACGACGAAGACGATGAAGCGATGTTAATATGTGAATTTTGCCAATAATCTGTTATTTTCTGAGTTAAATTGACTTCATATGTAATACCCCATTTTGCCCTACCTAGGGGGCAAAACGGGGTAATATGCTTTTGGAAACTTTTATTTTTTTTTGTTGAAGTTTTGCTCCGTAAACAAATTACTGTATTTTTATTACAATGTTTAGGTGTAAAGTTAATGAAAAAATTATATAACATTCCTACAAAAATAAATTTGTTAATTCTAGAGGTCTCTAAACTTTAAGTACCCCGTTTTGCCCGGCTTTCCCCTACCTATTTTATTATTATTAAATATTCTTATCTTTACTTATGTATTATATTTCAATATACAACTATTTTTCTCTGACACTGTATGTATAGGGTGATTGATTGAGAATGGACCCTTGCTCTATATATGTTATGTACCTAATATTTGCGATAAAAATTAGATTTAATTTTTTGGAAAACAAAAAGGGTGTTCGTTTAAAAAAAATGGGTCAATTACCGCGTGCACATGATTTTTTAACACCCTGCACAACTAATACTACATTTAAAAATAACTTCCAAGGTTATCTTCGGGCATCGGAATCAGCTAACATCATCAATTTAACAAAATTGTGTCAGCTTGATGCGATAATTCCTCGTATCACACGTGTGCTGTTATAAGTTATAATTTAAAGCGATATTGCACATCTAATATCGAAAGTAAATGCATACATGTGCTGCTCCTATTCTCATATTGCGCGGTTAGCGTCGTAGCGATGGCAATTTTAGATATAATCGAGAAAATTAAACGATGCATTTCTATCGTGATGAGACCCGCAACCTTTTCCGCAAAAGGTTGCGTCACCGATGCCGCGTACTCCTCATTTCGTTGACTTGCACTTTGGCGCAAATCAATTTCGCAGCTGCCTTCGACTATTGCAAAACTGAGAATATCCATTTTTAGAGAGTTGCTACTGATGCAATTGCATCCGTGACGTTGGACGCGGTATATAAATGCAATAATACAGTAAATGCGAGCGATTGACGAAGATTTAGGGAAAATGTAGAAGAATAGTGTCAAGTTCTGTCAACTGAGCGGTATCTGGTGGTATTTGCTGCTTCTTTTATTAACGCATGTCCATTCTTGAATTAATTTCGAACCTTAGAAGCTCTTTCACTAGAGAAAAACTGTCCTGATGTTGATTTTATTGTTCGTATTTTATATTTTACCTACTTTCTTGGTCTAACTCCCTCCCGTAAATTAAATACATGCATCATTGTTTCATTAAGCGGCCCTCAGGTGAAGCTTTCATTAACAGCTACTTGAAACATCAGAAGAATCTAAACTTGAGCCTGTGATTACTGGGAACACAAAAATCCTTGGTGACAGAAAACACAGCGTCCTACTACCAGAAACGACCCTGTTTAGTATTTTACAAAAGGAGATATTTCATCACTCTTTGCTTCTAGTAGGGTTAATTTTTCTATATGATTTTCACCTTGCGGAAAATGTCTTACAACGCAGGGTCGGCACTATCCAACTATGATTATTAAAGTATAAACCGTATTTTTTAAGTGCCTTGTAATTTATGTACGCGTGTATTTCTTGCCCGTGCATACGTACGTCATGACCGTGCCTGGTAACGCACTAGGACTCTTCCGCGGCAGGTTCGAGGAAAGGCTATATGCAATTTATCCATACAGCGTAGCGAGCGTTCCGTCGTCGATTAGTAAGTTAGCTCGACGTGAGACGGACGAACGGTATGGTAAAGGTTAAAATAATTTTATGTGTCGTGGGTAAGTAACTAATAAACGTGTGTACCTACATACGTATTTTGCACCATGTACTACGTATTACTTTTAGGATTTTTTGCAATAATGGTACAGTGGTTACCATTTGTGAAAAGACTGAAAAAGATTATTCGGAGAAGGGAAAGTGAAAATTAGGAGGATTTTAAAATAGACGGATTACATATTTTATGTATTCCTTGCAATCGTCGATATATGTATATTTCGTAGACGCCGGTAGTGTGAAAGACAGTTAATTCGAATATCCATCAACAAAATATTACTGGTACTGTTAGAAAAGGGAATTTTGGTTTCATCTGTGCATTGTGTTTTGCGCTTGTAGCCTTTCGTGGAAAGTACTCGACAATATACACCTTAGACGTTATGTGTTCGATTTCCCATTGCCTAGTAATAATAGTTTTCCA
This sequence comes from Aromia moschata, assembly GCA_029963805.1. Taxonomy (NCBI): domain Eukaryota; kingdom Metazoa; phylum Arthropoda; class Insecta; order Coleoptera; family Cerambycidae; genus Aromia; species Aromia moschata. The sequence goes on from JAPWTK010000635.1 coordinate 87,200, forward strand.
TTGCCATACATTGCGTAAAACATATTTACAGAAGACATATTAAAGTATCGTGGGTCGTAGGAAATATCAAAGAAGACATACGTAATCAATTTCTCTGGCTGACAGTGGACGAAACAACATATTTTTGCGGTAATAAGGTCGTTAACGATCTGATGACGAATTTTAGGCGTTTCAGATATTTCGCCCTCGATATTGACAGCTAGTGAATAAGGTTTTGCAAACAACGGCTAAAAGTATAGAAAACAGTAGTAAAAGGTGCATTTGTCCTCTATAGATGTAAAAAATAATAATGTAGGTACTGATGTTAGTGACAGTTATATGGTGAAAGCGGGACAATCTTTAAAATACAGGTATCCCAATATGATTCACGTTACATGTCTGGCACAAGCTTTACACCGTGCGGCGAAGGAAGTTCGTAAACAATACCCATTGATAGATTATTTAATTGGGAATACTAAACGCATATTTACTAATGCGAGCTCCCGAAAACAAAACTTTAAACAATTTCCCTAACATACAATTACCTCCCCGACCTGTTACCATGCAGTGGTGCACATGGATCCAGGTTGCTATTTATTTTGCCAAATATTTTGAAAATGACAAAACATTTGTGTTAAAAATAGAGGCTAGCGATTCACGTGCAAAGCCACAAAGTCAGTAATATTTCAGCAACCAAATATTTATAAAAGCTTGTGTGACATAGCGGCGAATTTTCAAATATTGACTGCAGCAATTACTAAACTAGAGACTAGCTAGCATTTTTAGTATATCAGACATGTTGTCTGTGATAGTTGATGTGCAAACGAAACTATATAGTAGTATAGATGTAAACAATAAATTCAAAACTGTTTTATTTAAAAACACAGGATACAAACGAAAGCGAAATTCGTGAAAAAATGTGCCTGGTATGTCGTCCTCTGTACATATGAACTATTTTGAATTTGCACCTTAATTTCAGTAGATGTGCAAGGATCATTGTCGTTATGATCGTATTAGCTGTTGCTTGCAAAAATCCTTCACTAACTGTCAATATCGGGGGCGAAATATCTGAAACACCTAAAATTCGCATCAGAATATTAATGACCTTATTACCGCAAAAATCTGTTGTTTCGTCCATTGAAATTTATTGCATATGTCTTCTTTGATATTTCCCATGACAGGTTGATATGTCTTCTGTAAATATGTTTTATGCAGTGTATGGCTAGTTGGCAATGGAAAAGCGGATACATATTTGGCAATGTTCCACCCAAGGCTATATGCGCAAAACATTGTGGACAAATCAAACCAAAATTCCTCTTTACTAACCGTACCAGGTATATTTTTTTTATGAATATTCGAATCTAAATGTCTTTTACACTCTCACCGATCATGAAATATATATCGACGATTGCAAGGAATACATAAAATATGTGATCCGTCTGTTGTAAAATCCTTGTAATTTTCAACCATCTTTTTAAGTCTACCTAGAAATGGTAACGACTGTGCCATTATTACAGAAATCCACACCAAATCAGGTAATATGTAAATACAGTACACGAATTCACCACGGGTGACTAACTCGCGACAAAAAATTGTTTCCAATGCAGCGGTCGACCCGTGTACACATACGGCAGGTGGCAGGCAAACTAAAGGAACACCCTATTCGACATTATCTGAATGAGCTGCTATTCCGATAAGGTCGGAGAAAGTGTATTACGGTGTCCCGGGTTCCCGCAAAGACTTCGTTCGGGACAACATTCTACGTACGGACAGTGGCGTGGGTATACAGGGGCAAAAAATATGCGCTTAAAAAATACGGTTTATACTTTAATTATAGAATTGTATAGTGCCGGCTCTGCGTGACAGCATACTTTCCCGGACCTTATATATGACCAAAATATATACCGGAGCTTACTGTGGGGTTGCATAAATCGCAGGCTGATTACGTCATTCTATTTATCGTGTACCATCAACACAATAAACTAAGTTATGCGGCATTGGATGGCTAATTAAAAATCCGTATGTGACCTCACCAACATGATTCAATCCGATTATCTTCCCTTTCTTCCCTGTATGTCGTAATGACCTTTGTTTAACATGGCAAACACACATTTTTTAACTGGTCTTTTGTTTGCGGATATAAATAGTAACGATGAAATAACGGTGACGAGTGTAGGTTGGAAAAAAATCGTTTGGTATATTTTATGATGTATTAAGGCGGCTACATATGTAGCTGCAAGCTTAACAAGCATGCATTCGTATGCATTCGTGAGCGTCTGTATGAGCAAGCACTTTAATTTATACAAGCACTTTGAAGATTGGCTGAATTTCGATTATGCCTGCTTGCACCAATAAGTCGCCCTGTCCGCTCATCGTATGTACCAAACGTCTAGTTGTAGTTCTCGTATTTAACAGTAGGTGCCTATAGTATCTAGTGATTTAAAAAAATATACCCGGACCAAAACCAACCATGCCTTTAATATGTGAAATCGTGCATAAGAAGGCATGTCAGGAACGTTTCGCAAATAAAAAGATATAACATGGCTTCCTCACCCAAAAGTTTTCTTTGGATTTCGATGGAGAGGAAACTGGAGAAACCACAATCGCAAAAGGATTGCTACCTTTTCCATACAGATGTAAGAATTTTAGATACAAAATTAAATTGTCAACAAAACAAAAACTAATATGCGAATGTTTTGTCAATGACAGAACCAACGCTTCGTGTGTTTCCAGTTTAATGGTTTTAGGGATTCATTATTTCAAGGATCCGTTTCATCAATTGATCAAAGATTTTCGTCATTGATGTTTGGTCAATGACAGAACCAACGATTTAGAACTAACGGTATATGGATTTAGAGTTTAATAGTCGAGGTTAATGGCTTCAAAATTTGATAGATTTCAAGATTTTCATGTAGAGAAATTGGCAGATTTCGTCAATCGATCATTGATTTTACCGTCGCTTTATGACAATTTTCAGCTATTTCTGATTTACTCAAACCGGGTAGATGAAAAAGTTTAATAACGGACTCCAGAAGTCCAGCGCGTCATGAATATATGAAATACATGGGGATATACTAGTGAGATTCTTGTTAACAGGTCATTTTTTTTATTTGGTGTGCCTCTGTTATTCGGAAATTTCGTACTATACGAATTCTAAAAAAAACTAATAAAACTGCATTTAAATTACCTTCAAGAATGGCTCAATTATTTTACCTTAAATTATAGGTGTGCCTCTGTTATTCGGAAATTTCGTACTATACGAATTCTAAAAAAACTAATAAAACTACATTTAAATTACCTTCAAGAATGGCTCAATTATTTTACCTTAAATTATAGGTATACTTTAAGAGCATTATTCCCACAAACTAATATAGGAAGCTAGGTTTATATGAATTTGTGGGAATAATGCCCTTTGTCCAGATGACTCATTCTGGATCTCCCATTGACCATTGTTAATTGGAGGGTGTTAATGCAAAAATTACTTTTTTCAGTTTAATATATTTCCGTAATACAAGTATATAAATCCAAGAAAATCATTTGAAAAATGGTTTTTAAATACACTTCACAATTTATATACTTAATAAAAAACGATTCTTGTATACAACAAAATTATTTCCATTAGTGTGTTTTTTTAACGCAATGGAATAATCTCCAAAGAAACTGCTTTATAATTCAAAGAAACTGTTACGTCTGTAAATGATGCCAGATTTACGATCGGTGCTGCGATATGCGTGGAAATCATCCCCAGATGTTTGTTTTTACACCACGAGTACTGACTCTAAAATGTCTATGAATTCGAACATTAGGTATGTAGTTATTATTACATTTATTGTAAAAGTATTCAAACTGCACCCGTTTAGCTGCGCTGTGACGCGAAACCACACGAAACAAAATTCTAGTTTTTTTGAGTTTTATGAGTTTTTCATGTTCACTTTTTCTTGTTTTATTAGACCTTAAGAATTGTGGAATAAGGTAAAAATCTGCACGTCATAAAACGCCGATGCAGGAAATTGGAGCTAATTTACGTTTTGCAAGACAATCATAATCTGACCCAATCTCGGCCACGATTCTTCCATCGCATCGCAGTATTTCAGTTCCTTTAATGACAGCCCATGTAAACGAAAAAAGGTCTCAATCACCTGGGAGCCGGAATCGAATCAAATCGCACAAGAACCGTGCGCCAATCAGTGCACGACATTCGTAACAAGATCGCCCACTGTGATCGCATAAAAATACTTCCGGCAGATGTAAAATTTGTCAAACGAGCCAGATTTTCAACAGAAAGGCCTCCTTAAGAAGTCGCTTTCACATCTGGGACGTGTTTTGAGACCGCTTATTTGTGTTAAAACCATATGATATTTATTTGTATTACCCGAGCTGTATACAAAGAAAAACGGGTCTCATGGCCCTCGCTGCACGAATTTATTTTCTTAAGTATTTAGTTCACGGATGAGTTTACGCAACTAACGAAAATATCGACGTCCGTTGGGAGATTTTTTTACGCGTTTTACATATTACTACAACAAAAACAACAGACGGAACTATATAAAAAAACCTGACGTTATTGAACTTCTGGCAACAAGTTTAATTTATATTTACTTTTACAATAACGTTAGTGTTTATCCTGAAATCTGTAAATAAGGTACTTATACACCTACCATTTGCAAAATTGATAATGCAAAGTAGGTACTACATACTGTCATCAGTTTTTGGGTAATTATTGAAAACATTGGCGGTTGTGAAGCGTGGAATGGCATCCATCCAGGAAGCATCGAACCCACATAAGATTTTAGGGGGTTATTACTAGACGCAAATAGTAAGGCTTAATAGACACAAATAGATTAGCAAAAAAAATCAAACTAAATTTGTGAAACATTTTTTCAAAAAATGTCTGCACTCCCAGAAAACCTTGGAAAATGGCTGCAAAATATTTGTGAAATATTTTTTTCTTAATCGTCAAGTAGCCCAGTTGATGCGTAGCCTCAGAAGGGTTCAGCTTGCATTAATTAGGGCAAATGATTTTTCTTTCTAGGATTGTTTGATATAAGGTGGGGAGTGTGAAACTAAATTTTCGACCTCGAAAGCCGGGGGGTGGGGGACTTTTTGGCAGGCGAAAAACCTCGAAATTTTCGCGTTTTTTTTTTTAGTTTTTTTGCTTATATCTCCTAAACAACTTATGCTACAGAAAATTATATACGTTCCGAAATTAAAGTAGACAAAATTTCCTACAAAATGCATTGGTTAAAGGTATATCATGTGGTTCATATTTTACCGAAGTTTGAAAATTTACGATTTTAGATGGGTTCGCCGTTCCAAAATGTACACATCAGTAGACATCACCTTCCAAGAAATAACCTATGTGCCAGAAAAATCAATCAACCAGTCAATCCAGACAAAACCAATCCAATCCAGATGTTGAAAACACACTTCGAAGCGAATTGCATAAATATGTATGTTACAGGCAGCAGAGGATGCTAATGTTCTCATTGTGACAACAGCTTTGTCTCAATCTCCCAATTTCGATTGTGGATTTATAATTAGCGAAGATGTTGACGTTCTTGTGTTGCTAACTGGGATTCCTAGTTCAACCAAAACGAACTTATACTTGTACATACTGAAACCAGGAAAGAGTGGCAAACCTGGCACATTCTCTTCAACATCATCGATAAGTATGAACCTGACTACATTATACTTGCTCACGCCTTCTCCAATTGTGACACAACGTCATTCCCGTTTGGACATGGCAAGACCAAAATATGTGCCCTCCCTGAAAACAACCCTGCATTAAAGGAAGCGGCATTTACTTTTTATGAGGCAACAGCATCTACATCGATTTTCAAACTTCCGTAGAATGCGAGCCACACGACATACAATTAAATTTGACCATGCGTTTGTAGAACATTTTGTCTACTTCAATTTCGGACGTATAACTGTAAGGGAGTGCTTGGATTGTCTCGGCAGGCTTAGTTTTACACTTCCCACCTTATACCACAGTCCTACAAAAAAAAATCATTTGCCCTAATTAATGCAAGGTGGTGTTTTTATCAATTGAGCTAAAGTAAATACAACGTATTTTTATTTTAGCATCTTTTTAGAAATTTCGAAATCTGTGTAGTTATAAATATTTGAATTTTTATTTCATATTTTATTTTATTTCGTTTCTGAGATTTTAGAACAGTTTTTACTTTAAGAAATATTAAGAATTTGTAAAAACCATGATAACAAAAAAGTTTTTATATGCACATGATAATTATCTACGAAAAAAATATTTCACAAATATTTTGCGTATTGTTCGTTGCAAGATTTCCTGGGATTACAAAGTTGTTTACAAAGTGAAACGTTTTTTTTTTTTGGTATTCCAGTCTTCCATTAGAAGCTAGTAATAACTTTCTAAAATCTGGTATGGGCCCATGCTTCCTTAAGAAAATATGAAAATTTCAAACGACACCAGCCGTAACGGCTTGAAAACCATTAAAAATTAAAAAACACTACTAAAATAGCTACATTGAAAGGATATACCTATTTCGAAACAAAATGGATACGACGTTTACCGTCATAAACGTCTTTAAAAGCTTATAAATTTAGTGGTGACAGCAGGTGCCATTTGAAATTCTGATATTTTTCGCTCGAAGAAGCTTGGGACCCACAAAATATTTCCAAGGGTGAATATTAAATCTAAATTGCAATAAAATTTCAAACAAAACTTGCGACCAAATTCTTCAAAAAATTAAATATCAGACTCGCCAGAACATCTTGCAAAGAGGTTGCAAAATATTTGCGAAATAAACACACAGAGTATCTACTTTCATTTATGTACAACACCATATAATCTTCATTTTTCAAGACAATTAATTAATCTTTTTTTTTAATTTTAAAGGGCATCGAAAACTGTTTCTCCTTATTCTATTGTGACCTTTAAGATGCAGTCCCACCTTTTTTGGAATTTGGAGCTATTATCGCGATAATTAAAAATACCAGATGTTTTCAGTAGATATATGAATATGTATCTACTAGAAAAAAAAAATGTAGTACATAGACAAAAAATATGTTTTGACTACTACAGTTAGGTCATAACTAAATGATTCCAGATATCATACGACTGTCCATTATTCCATGGCACACTTGGCTCGTCTAGCGGCACATATAGCGGTTTTCAATTTTGTTATATACTTGGATCATAAGCAGGATGGGGCTGAATATATTTTATAATATCTATAAATTGGAACTGATAGACCAATTTCGTGGTTGTTTGTTTTGATTATTAGATAATGTTATCTATTTGCTAATTAGTATTGAGTTTTTCATGCCATCTCCCATGCGCATATCCCAAAAACTCAATCATAAAATATTGACATTTGTTTCCATTAACACATTTGATTAATTTCGCACGTTTTCGAGCACTCGTAATATATTTATATCCTTACAGCTCCGTTATTTTAGGGAAAAAATTATCATAACCAGTTGTATTCTATAAATTCCAATATATTTCATAAAAACATATAGGTATAGGTACTTAAATGTGCGCACCTAAAGTATGGAATAAATTCAGTAAATGTGAAACAAAAAATTTTTTGAAAAAATTCTAGAAGGCCGATTTTGTTTAATAAAAACACAAATTTTTGAGGGAACGTCTATTTTCAGATGTCATTTGTTTTTGAGTAATGACGTCATCAACTTATTTTTTCAAATGGCAACCCCCCATTTGTTTAATTTAATTTGAGAGATCCTTTCATTATCGATTTAACGGTATAAAAATGTTGCCACCTTACATAACAACATTTTTGAGTAAATGATAATTATTGAATGTTACAAAATGAAAATTATATTTTTCACAATAAATAAACGAAAATTTCTGAAAGAACACAAATAAAACATAGTGAACAGTGCACGGTGAACCGTCAAAATTACAGGTATTGGAGCCGGATGAATCCTCATTGGATCATCGAAGAACATACTCAACATCCGCAGAAATTAAATGTGTGGGCCGGAATAGTCGCAAATAGAATAATATGGCCTTTCTTCTTTAAAGAAACTCTCACCGGAGATATCTGGAGTTCTTGCAAAATGATCTAGTTCCAGCACTAATTTTCCCAAACGAGAATGATCCTGACATTCCAGATAACACTGGTTTCAGCAAGACGAAGCACCACCCACCCCCTCCCCCCGCATTATGCGCGCTCAGTTCGTGAATATTTAGACGTCATCTTTTCCTCAGAGGTGGATTGGCAGACGAGGACCGATAATGGCCCGCGTGATCCCCAGATCTTACACCACTTGATTATTTTTATGGGGTTATTTAAAATCAAAAGTTTACTGCAGAAGACCATACAATTTAGCCGAACTACGAGATCGCATTAGAGATGAAATGGGATCCATTACCCCGGAAGTCATTCAGAATGTACAAGAAGAATTTGTAGACAGGCTTGCATATTGCCAAGAAGTTGATAGACGGTATTTCGAACACTTAATTTAAAATTGCATTTGTTTATTAAAGAAATTTTCGTTCATTTATTGTGAAAAATATATTTTTCATTTTGTAACATTCAATTGTCAAAAATTTTGTTATGTAAGGTGGCAACATTTTTATACCGTTAAATCGACAATGAAAGGGTATCTCAAATTAAATGAAAAAAATGGGGGGTTGCCATTTGAAAAATAAGTTGATGACGTCATTACTCAAAAACAAATGATACATTAAAATTGCAAATAGACGTTCCCTCAAAAATGTGTGTTTTTATTAAACAAAATCGACCTGTTCGAGGATTTTTTCCAAAAATTTTTTGTTTCACATTTATTGAATTTATTCCATACTTTAGGCGCGCACAGTAGGTATATAGGGTATTTCATTTTTAAAAATGTTATTTTGTCGAAACACTCAAAAATGCGACGTTCAATTGTTTTTTCCAATATATCTACTCAATCAGTGTTAAAAAATCTACTACTTTGCTAATTTAACTGACACAGTATATCTAATAATAACCATTATTAGTATTATTAATTATTTTTGGTCCAACTTATTGGCCCAAATAGTTGGCCAAACGTGTACAGGAGCCATTACATTATGAGAGTAATTATTTATTTTACAATTGTGATAGTCACTTGTCAAAAGTTTGATGTTTCGTTTAGACCCTCGACGGAACCGCTATTTCTATCTCTCTCGATCATAGCCAGCTTTGATGACGTTTTTTTTTGGTCTATAGTATTACATGTCATATTTAGAATTATTTAGGAGTTATTTGAAATTTATTTATTTAGGAGTTATAATTAAAGTATTTAATGTTTCTGATAATATTCAGATAGGTATACCTAGAAGTATTAGAAATATTAACATAAGGAATTAGAATTGAAAATATAGAAATACATATATCGAATTTCACGTAATTAAGTGTACAAAATTATATAGGTGGTTACCCCGTTTTTTTTCTTCCAATTCTAAGGTCTAACAATCTCCCTCTAAAAATATGAATGAAGGTCCCATAATTCCTTATGAAAATAAAAGAAAAACAAACTTCCATAGACGCAGTGATTGTAAATAAATCAAATCTCTTCAGTCAAGTGAAAAATGCTACGTAATAAGTAGCAGTCACTCTGTATTAAATAATCCCCATTACACTTGCCGTTGAAATTTTCATCTAAATTAGCCTTAACTTCAAATAAGTAGAGTTCATCTAAAAAACAAACTATTCCGAACGATTTCGTAATCCCAAAAAAAATGTTTGGTAAATTACCTAAACACTACGATCTACTGCGTATCGGGGATACGAAAATATCGATGGAGAAGTCGAAACGTGTTTATTTATGATAGTGATTACCGGCTCACCTGCTTTTCCAGATGTCTAGCCAATTTTTCTTTACGCTAGCCAACATCTAGATTTGAGGAAAACGAACGTTTTAAACAAGTTCATCGCGTGTCAACAAAACATTGACGCTACGGGTAATACCGTGGGTTTGGCATGCTAACACGAATCTTTATTTTTGTTAAATTGAAATAGGTAGGTGGTTGAAGACTAGTTAAAATAAAACTAGTGAATATGCTACGTAAAAATATTTTTAAAGTTTATTTAATAGTTTAAATGGGTTTTAGAACATTTTAAAAATATGAGGCCAAGATTAGAAGGCAAGGACAAACACTAATATCTGTTTCTGCCTTTAACTGAAAACACATGATAAGTCAACAAACCGAAAACAAAAAGATAAAATCGAGGAAAAAAATATCTGCAGGGTGTATGGGAATTGATTTTTACAACGTAATACCAGAAATTCCTCGACCTTAAAGAAAACGATTTAGATCAACTTGCATATAGCCCAAGTTGCTTCGTTTAGCCGCTAGAGGGCTTTAAATTTCCGAAAAAAAATTGTTATTAACTCTAGAACGTGGCTATCAATTCTGTACATTTTTGGGATACGGTTTAAATTGACGTTTTTAAGGTCTTTAACACCTGATGATGAATGTCTAGCCTAGTTGTTTCTTATATTTTCTTATTGAGGTAATAATGGCTACCGATTTGTTTTTTTACTGAATAGCCTACTTGGTTCCCAAGGTTTTTTTACCTACTGCAAAATGTTGATTGGATGAGCAGTTTAGTTAAAAAAAAAATAAAGGACCCTGCTCTTTTCTTATGAAAATGGCTTTCGGCTAATTTTCTTGAAATTTTGCGGGTTGATAGTTCTCAACATGCAGATCAAAAGTCTCAATAGGCACAAAGCCTCATAACCCCTCCTTCATCCCCAAAAACCACCCCCTAAGGGGCTAGGGGGGATATAACTGATTTCTGAATGTAAAACAATTTATTTTTTGTAGTCCACCCAATGGCTACCCCAAACAACCACCCCTTTGACTATTTAACCACTATCTAACCCCTCGCCTCCTACGTCTCCCCACCCCCACCACGACCCATCCTATGGATTTTCCTGATTACTGAATTACCACGTAGGCAACCAATGACACTTCAACCTCTGACCATCTAACCCTCATGTAGATCAAAAGTCTCAATGGGCACAAAGTCCCCATTTTAGAAGACCCTATTTTAGAAGGGTTTGGTGATGTCGTCGTTTAACTACGACGAATACAAAATGAGTTATATGAAAGAAATAAGGAACAAATGCTTTATTTTTAAAGTTCATTTTCAAAGACTTTCTACGCATTTTATTTCAAATTACAACAAATGCTCAAAATGCTCTTACAAGAAACGGAAGTTTTAAATACCGCCTGAATTAAAAATAAAAAGTTTCCTACAATTTCTGCTTATTTTTGGTAATTATATTATATGTTTATAGGTATCAACGTAAGCACGCATTATTTGTTTTTTCTTAGTTAAAGAGCTAAATTAAGTCAATATTTTGCAAGGAGGCTATTCAATAAAAAAATAGATATGTAGCTATTATTCACGCAATAACAAAATATGAGTAGAAATCTACACTCGACATTCTTTATCAGGTGTTTCTGAATTTTTTGAAAGCGCCCTATACTCGTATACCACTCAAAAACGTCAACTGTAGGCTTAAAGATATTTTGATTGAAATATGTTTAAAACTTGTCTGTCTCTGATTTTTGGCTACTTTTTTTATAGGGGTGCTGATAAGGGGTAGGTTAGGTATATTTCGCAGTTACGGGTTGATGAACGCACATGGTTGTCGTAGAGGAAACTCAAAGAAGCTATTGTGGTAAAAAAACGTCTAAACGGATTTTTCCATCAACTCCAGCTGCTCACATACCTAAACCCGTATCCCAAAAATGGCCAAAATTGATACCAGCGCTTTAGCGGTACTAAAGAAAAACCTTTTTTTTTAATTCGATCCCTCTAGCGGCCGAAAAAAGTAACTTAGGCTACATGCAAGTTGGCCAAAATCATTTTGCTTTGGATTAAGGAATCTTTGGTGTTATGTTGTACACTCAATTCTCGGACACCTTGTATATAAGATCATTTTTCATATAAATTGCTCATATTAAATAGTGAGCAGTAAAATTAAATATGCCCAAATCCGTTACCATGACTTTTTTCCTTGTTTTATAATAAAAAAATAAATACTTAAGTGTATATATTATTCACACCTATTATTTGCTACTTACATATTTCCATTAAACATGTCTATAAGCGCATTGAAAATAATATTTTAATGTATGTAATATAGAAATCTTGTTTGACTGACACTTTAAAACAAGTACCAGGATATTAGGAAAGAAATTATATTCCGACCTATGACCAGGTGAATAAAAAGGGTTTCATGTTGCATCTACAAGTATTGATAGAGAAAACAAAAATAAACTGGGTTGCAATAGGTGAGACCAAAACAGGAAGTTCCACACAGGTCAGTAAGCTAGCCAAGCAAGGTCACATTATGTTAGGTTAGTTCTTTAAGTAACTTCGTAGAAAAAACGTAGTTCTAAGATTATAACAAACGTTTTGAAGTTTTGCGGCTTCTTTTTTAGTTTATGGAAAATATATTTTTATCAGGATTAAAACATATAGCTGAATTCTCGTTAAAAAATGCTGAAACATTTAAAAAAAAACGCTCACAGCTTTTTCAAGCGTTTATTTGTGTTTCTCTTTAATGGTTCTTTTAATTGTTCTTATCTACAACTTTTAATGATAACAACCATCACACTTTCACTATCAGAGCCAAACACGGGCATCTTTTAAAGCAAAAGTAAGAGTTTATTACAATGAATTAGCATTATTTACCTCTTTAAAATCAAAATGTGTACACATTCAACGTTTCTATATATATACATATGCCATATTCTTTATTCGTGGAGATACTTATTTATCTTAGACCTTTTTTTAAATATGAATTGATTGATATATTAATTTACTGAACCATTGAAATGCCACCACACAAAGACAACTTGGACGGTGAGGAGCTTGTCTGACAAATTAAAATTATTGGTAGATTTTACTTCAAGAATACGCCATAAAATTAGTCGAAAGTATGCACTGGAAAGACCGGGCGATTATTGACAGTGAAGACGACTGGGCAAGCTGTTGGTAATAATTAATAATAAACACTAACACATCTTAGTTCTAAGTCAGTAGTACCTACCTAAGAATTTAATTTTATTAGAGACATACAAAAAAACGTCATTAACTCTGGCTATGAACGAGAGAGATGGAAATAGCGGTCATGTTTAAGCTTTTCGGTTACCTATGTCAATCTTTTGACAAGTGACTGTCACAATTTGTAAAATAAACAATGGCTGTCATATGAGGTGACAGTCTTGACAAGTAAATAAGCTTATAAATTCGATTAGGAATAGAAATACGTCTTTTTTTTTCTCGGCCAACTTTGATGACGTTTTTTTGCATGTCTATATTTTTACAATAAATTATGCATCTTAACTTTGCTGGACACGTTTTGCTCAGAGCATTTATCGGTAAAATTATACTTTACTCGGATTAGGGAAGAAAAATTACACTTGTACACAAAATTTGTACCTATTTTGTTTTTTCTACCCCATAATACAAATGGCACCTGGTGGAATGTGAAATTCTCGTATTTTCATAAGGAAGCATGGGACCCACACCAGATTTACGGAGGATAAACCCTCATGAAAGGCTAGAATAGCAAAATACTTGCAAATAGCAAACATTTTTTTCAAAAAACTGGCGCACCCCCAGAAAATCTTGGAAACATGCTGTAAAATATTATATGAGAGATAGTTAAGTACCACGATAAAAACTTTTAAAATTTTTATATTTTTTATACAAAATCACAGCAACGAAATGCCGATATGAAATCAAAATTAAAATTTCCATAACTTAGCAGATCTCGAAATTTCGAAAAAGATAAGGATAAAAAGTACCTATTTATTTAATAATTTAGAAAAAAATATGGGTACTTCGCAAATGGCTATTTTACAGTCCGTTTTCAAAATTTTCTAGGAGTGCGCCTGAGTTTTTTTTTCTATCTATAGCTATTCTATCATTCCATTTGAGTAAAGTAATAACTCCTTAAAATCTGGTGTGGGTCCAATGCTTTCTTAAGAAAATATACGACTTTCAAATTACACCAGCAGCCGCTGCATAAAACTAGGTACAAAAAAAATTTTCCCCCCAAGATTTTTGTTAAAATTGTTGCCCTACTTGAAAATCAGGGCTGGTTACGATCCTGTATTCTGTATTTAATACCGTCTCTTATCTCGGTAAATCCGTATATTTTATAGATCACCGTCTTTTTTTGACAGTACATTAATGAGACATAAAAAAAAACGTCATACAACTCTGGCTATGAACGAGAGATATGGAAATAGCGGTCATGTCTAAGCTTTTCGATTATGTTAAACTTTTGAACAAGTGACTGTCATAATTTGTAAAATAAATAATGTCTGTCATATGATGTGACAGTCTTGACAAGTAAAGGTTAAAAATTCGATTAAGAATAGAAATACGTCTTTTTTTCTCGGCCAACTTTGATGACGTTTTTTTTGATGTCTATACATACTTAATAGGTAAGTATGCTTTTATCTCCCTTGGAAAAAACGTTATTTGGTGTATGTCAGCAATACCCCAAACTGCCTGTGCTACGACGAGATTATCTAGGCTTATAGATAACAAACTTTACATTCCATAACGAGTTTATTTTCGAACTCGCTAATTGCGGTAATTGGATTAAGGTCGATGACCTTGGAGGCGAATTCGATCGTAAAACGTGAAAACGTCGCCGAGGAGACAAGGGTGGCTTTGATGCAATCTACATACCGGCCGCCTTGATTATTTTATTCATCGGTGCTTTATTTTGAGGTTATGTGTTATGTACGGCAAAATAACATAGACGAAAAGATAACACGTGTACCTTCAGAAAATAAGATGTAAAACAAGGGATGGCGTAATAAGTGAGCAATTTGCGGTGGCGCAACGAAAAAAGGGAGGCAAAGTGCGACTTCCCGAGGGGAGAAAAACACCTGCTGTTTCGCTTGCACGGCCACCTACCTTGAAATCGCCATGCGATTTTCTTGTCGACGCCGGGTAGCAAGAAGTCTGGGGTGTTTATTCTCAATTTCCTCTGGGAAAACTCACAGACAAAAAACAACGCGAACAGCGGGCACACAGCAACAATGAACTCTCTCTTTCTCTCGATGCGTTTTGTATGTATGTACCTATATGAACGTGCGACACAACGCTCTGTTAGATTCGCGGTACAATGGCGAATGGCGCGCCGGCTATTCGCGACGTACGTTGTTGGCGAAACAGTTCGGGGGGAAAGCACCACGTGGGGACCGTCCTGCGCGGGGGCGGCCAGCCGGCAACACGTCGACGCATCATCTCCGCCGCCCCGGCGGCGCGGCCGTTCCTTGCCGCAACGTTGCCGGACTGATAGGATAAGAATAAGGGATGCGATAAACGGCTACTCTTCGTCTACCCCCAATGATGTATTTTAAAATTATATATACAGGGTTGGAACGTCCAAGATTTCAAAGCCGAGCATTATAAGGTGGAAAAGAATAAACTCTTCGAGTAAAGGGAACTGACAGAAATATTATATCCATAGTTGCCAGGCTGATATGTCATTTTAAAACTTTTATGAGCGTTATTCTCTCTCTTTCGTGATAGGGTAGCAATAAAATATGTAGGCGGGACGCCCCGCCAATAAATTATAATGCGCACGTGTGAATTGAATTATTATATTGTTATTGGTCTACGGAAAATAAGCACTTAAGTATTCCTGTGCGCATGCAGTATCCTGAGAAATTTAATGTTTGGGTTGGTATTTTAGACGATTCCATCGTTGGGCCATTTTTTATAAACGGTTTCTTAAATTCCAAGCAAATATTTAACAAATAAAACAAACTGTTTGCGGACATGAACATGAAAGACCACGAAATTTAAATGATTTACAGGCCAGAATTGTACAAGTCCTAAATAATATTTCCCCTGAAGTTGTAGAACGCGTAAGAACTGAGTTTTAGGATAGACTAGGTTTTTGCGAAGTACAAAGGGGCGACATTTTTGAACCACTTATTCAATGGGCATTTTTTTCTTTCTTTCGTCTTATAACCGGATTGATTAATATTTTTATTTTTTTTATTGTTTATAGAACTTTTTAAACAATTTTATTTTCTTGCAGACCGATTAGTTAAGGAATACAAAAATTTAAAAATAAATACAATTATATTCGTACACTTCTTTTAAGTGTATGGGATAATTGTAAGTCAGAATTACGTAAGAATTTCGTTTCATACAGCTAAATCGAGTACACCCTCATAGCTGCGAAAAAGTATTGAGTCCCACACGGCACTCACTCAAATTCGTTAGGTGATGGGCGGTGTCTCTCTACCTCCACATTCCAGTTTCTGTCACGCGCAGGTAACGTTTTACATCATACGTTCCTAATACGTACACAAGCGTGAAACACTGGTGCATCTAACTGTCTTTGTCTGTCTTACTGGTGTCTTTTAACTTATTCCTTTCTACACATGTATCGCCAATATGTAAAGGTGCAATTTCCTAGGGTGTATATTCTGAATCAGCTTGATGAGAGGAGTCGATTGACACTATTCCCAACCTTAGGGAACGAAAAATAAAAAAGCTCATTTTCCCATGTTAAGTCTATGGGAGAAAATTTTCTAATGTACAAATGTCCATATAATCTAGGTTAGGTCTTGGTTAGGTTCAGGTTAGGTCTAGGGTAGGTTCAGGTTAGGTTTAGGGTAGGTATAGGTTATGTCTAGGGTAGGTTTAGGTTAGGTCTATATTTAGGTTAGGTTTGGACATAGAAATTTTCCCCCATAGACTTAACATAGGAAAGTCCACTTTGTGTTGCAGTTATATGTAAAATTTGTACTATTTGTGAAAAATTACCCTTGCCCTTCTCGAACTCAATAACGTGATGTAAATAGGTTAGGTAAATAGGTAGGTTAGGTAACTAGGTGGGTTAGGTAACTAGGTGGGTTAGGTAACTAGGTAGGTTAGGTAACTAGGCAGGTAATTAGGTAGGTTAGGTGGATGCTGGTTAGGTTAATGCTGGCTAGGTTAGGTTAAAGCTGGTTAGGTGAATGCTGGTTAGGGTAGAGTATCCTTCATTCATCTAAATTAGTTTAATTGCCTATAACTAGAAAATTGGTAACTTCGAACAGAACACCATAGGATGTTGAGGGTAGTGTCGTCTAATCAAGGCAGTTCCAATATATGGGATGCCATGTTTTATCCTATAAATCATCTTAAATTCATTAAAATTAAATTAACTGTAAAATATTGAAAATTTTGTAACTTTTTAACGAGAGGTTTCCGGAAGTTGAGTAGGGTGTCAATCGACTCCTCATCTCATGCCCTTTCGATTGACATAAAAAACATTTAATTTCATCATTGGGGGTAAACGTAGTTTTACCCGATAAACTTAAACCTTAACCCTTTGTTCCCTCACAAACTTTTTTGAGTTTTGAAATATCGGTATGAAAATAATTTCAGATTTAAAATTTAAGTTTCAAACGACGGCTTCGATATGAAATCACTGAAAAATAAGAATTATACAAACAAACCAACATTTCATTAAAAATAATATATTCAGTTACATATACACCATGTGTATGGCCGACATCAGCCGGTTGTGAAAAAGGACAAATTCTATACTTCTCATTCTAACGACTGGCATAGTGCGGTGAGAGGGCCGGTCTTGTTCCCTCACTACCTTCGATCCGTCTGCGGTCGCTTCTTAGGTATGTCGTCTCACTTCTGTTTGTCCTTTTTCAGAACTGGCCGATGTCCTATGTATAGAATTTCCATTCTAAATTGAAAATAGGTACTTACTTATACGAGGTAGGATAAGGATATATCAGTTTATTAACACTTTGTATGGAACTAAATACGCGTTTCCATTCTGATCTGTTACCCGTATAGACTATTGTAAGACACGTTGCCTCATCGAACGCCTGTCACTTAAGAAGTGGGCGGAATCTACACTTCATTGGTCATTGTCGCTACTCTGGTAGGGGAAAATATGTCACCAGACACCACATACAGTCGACCCAGTTGATTACGTTGGCGGTAAAAACGTAGTATTTACACGGGTTATAACCACGCTATCTTTGTGACCGACTGTATACAAAAAAAAACGTTGTTTTTGTGAGTGTTTTGATGCTTTATATTCTGTGTGCGTACAATAACGACGAAGTGGGTTTTTAAAAAGTTTAAATTATACAAACTTTTATTTTATTTTCGTCATAATTCAATTATTAAAAATCCGATATTTTTAATCAATATCTCTTTCATAAACATGGTTTTCTGGAGGCCTTTCGAAATGGATAAAAATAACATAGCTTCAGATATAACCAGCGAAAATGTCGAAACAGTCGAGTACGATAAATTTAAAAATAAAGACTTACATTGTCAAAGTCAACATATTATTTTAAACATATATGAATGCCTAAAAGAGACGTTAATTATTTATTATTACCTATCCCTAAAAGTTATTATTCGAACACGCCCATGGAATCATAAAGTTGCACCACTTTTTTTGTTCCCCAGGCGTATTTATCATTTTCAATTCAGAATAGATGGACTATACACACACGGTATACCTATTATGATGCCACAATGATTTATTTTGTTTATTATTAGCAGTAATACTTTCAAGTGTAATAAAAAAAATACAATTCGAATTAACCCGTTTCGGCCGAAAACGCCCCTCCCGGTACATCGCTCTTCAGCTCGTCATAACTAATACTATTTACGACAGAAAAATTTGACAGGGACATATTTTTGAAGTTCAACACATGCCCTTTCCGATGGTGTCCATGAAATTCCTCCAAAAAATTATTAATTATTAAAAAAACGTTTAAAAAAATCATGATTTTGTTGCACATATTTTTAAATCTTTTCAAGGGGTTTCCGATCTGCAATGGACCTGGAACCTCACTAACCGGTGGAATAAATGTTTGAACTTTAAGTATACGTGGTTTAAAGATAGATTTTTTCCCTTATGCGTTCAAAATGGCACATGAACTGCAAAGTTTTTGCGTAAAAATTCAAGAATTTTTTATTGGAAAATGATGCACTTTTACAAAAAATTGTCAAGAATAAAAAAGTTCTTAAAATCAAATTCCGATACTACTTTGATCTTTAGAAATTTTTTTCTCGAAAACAATGCATTTTTACCATAAATCGTCAATAAAAAGTTCTTAAAATCATTAAATGATTACACTGGAATGTTTAAGCACTTTTTAAAATTTTGCAAAAATTGACTATTTGCGAAATTCCAAAAAAGTAGCTCAAAAAAATTTGAAAAATCCAGTGCATTCTTTGAGTGATTTTAAGAGCTTTTTCTTCTTGACAATTTTTTGTAAAAGTGCATCATTTTCCAATCAAAAATTCTTGATTTTTTTACGCAAAAAGTTTGCAGTTCATGTGCCATTTTGAACGCATAAGGGAAAAAATCGATCTTTAAAACACGTATACTTGAAGTTCAAACATTTATTCCACCGGTTAGTAAGGTTCCAGGTCCATTGCCGACCGGAAACCCCTTTTGAAAATTCGATTTAAAGAAATGTGTAAAACAATCGTGTTTTTTTTAAACTGCTTTTTTTCATAATTAATAATTTTTTGGAGGAATTTCATGGACACCATCGGAAAGGCACGTCTTAAACTTCAAAAATATGTCCCTGTCGCAAGTATCTAGTATTAGTTATGAGGCGCTGAAGAGCGATGTTAAGGGGGTATAACCACCATTGACAGCTCAAAAATTGACGATTTTTTTTTCTGACGGATGTAATCGATAAAACAAAAATGGTTTTGACCGTGTTGTGTACAATTTGTACTAGTTTAAAAAAACATAAGTTTCATGATATTACATGAATATGACAATTCTGTAGGTGGCGCCAAATTTAGCTCTGCAAATTCTACTCCGAAAATTGGCGTGCAGGTTGGGTGACGAACAGTGTCACATGGAAAAAAATGAATGAATATTCCTTATCTATATATACAGAGTGCCCCATTTAACTTAACCTAACAAGTCATAATACCTCGAAAACTACACATCGAATGAAAAAAATTTGGTAATATAATTTTATTGTCTTGGAGGTGGGCATCCAATGATACCAAACGACCAAACTCGACACCCCACCGTACAATACGTAGGTTTTGTCCGAAACTGTTTTTTTTTTTATGAGTGATAGATGGCGCTGTAATTGCAAAAATATATATTTTTTTGTAATTCTCGGGAAAAACACATCGAATCGAAAAGATAAAATGCACGAGTTTACTATTTTAAAAAAACTATCAAATAATACCAAAAGCTATCCAAGAATGATTGCGCCGCTTTCTTTCACAACGGTAAAAAAGTCCTTAATAAAAGTGCTAATTGTAATCAATGTCCGAATAAAAGCCAAGTCGAAATACTTATAGTTTGTAATATGTCTAATCACTCTGTTAATTGTCTAATTTCGCTACTCTATAAACACTTCCTTTCTCTTTCAATGCTCTCAGAAGAAGAAAGAATTTTAAGAGTTTAGCTATTGTTGATAGCTAGGAAACAAAGTTAAAACGCGTAGGTTACCAAAACAAAAATATTCGTGAAAAATATGCAAGTAAAACGGCTTGGAAATTGTGAATATAATATAAAGATTATTTCACCGTAGAAAACAAAATATTGATTAAACTTTTACATATTAATGACGCAATTAAAACATTGATTTGTCGTTTGTTTGCGTTTATTTTATCCGTTCACACTTGTTTGCGCTCATCGCGTTCGTCGCGCCTGGCGCGCTTTGCGCGCTTGCTTTTTTAAAGAGAAAAATTGCTATTGTTTAGAAAAGGGCAAGTGGATGCAGAAAAACTCAAGATACCTTTTTTTGTTGTACTTCATATTATATATTAAAAGTGATTGCATTGATTCGGAGGGATTCGTTTATTTCGTAGAAAGATTTAAAGAAACTCTAAGGTTTTTAGGTCATAAATAATTTATTTACACATAATCCCTAATTTAAAAAGTACAAATATATTTAAAAAACTTACTTTTATACATTTTAGAGATATTAAAAATATTTGAGTTATAATAATAATATTTTATAGTTTTCATACTAAATATTGAAAAACCTATAAAAAAAAATTAAAAAGCTTCTGGTTAAAAATATATGGTTCAAATAATTGCTAAATAGTATAAGATTATAGGGTAAAAATGTAAAATATTTTGATAAACTCGAAAATTTGACTCGATCACGTTTTATGCATTTCGTACCACTGTGCGACGTTACTCACACTCAAAACAAGCACCCCGGAGTGAACAGAAAACTACTACGTCCTTGTCGATGTTCCTGAGTAATGCCAAAACTAGTTTCATGGAAAAAATCAACGCTATCTATCACGATAAAAAAATTGTTTCCATAAAAACTTACGTAACACGTAAAATTTAATTCTGCAATGAAAAATGTCAGTTCCCATTTGACATTTGAACGCTACCATACACCCTCCCCCGAGGGATTGGGGATGTGGGTCGGTTTTGGTATCATTGGATAGCTTTTTTGAAAATATTAAACACGTGTTTTTTGTCTTTTCGATTCAATGTGTATTGCCCAGAATTATACGAAAAAAAGGTTTCTTGCGATTCCAGCGACATCTATAACGAATCAAAAAAAGTTTTTGACAAAACCTACGTATTTTGTGGCGTAGAATCCGAATGTGTAATAAAAAATGGGGATTCCCATTTGAAATTTCAAAGTTATCCTCCGCCCGACCCCATGAGGTGGGGGTGACAGTTCGAGTTTAGTTTCATTGGATGTCTCCCTTCGAGACTAACAAATTTTATTACCCACTTTTTTTATCCGATGTGTAGTTTTCGAAACATTACGATTTGTTTTGATAAATGGGACACCCTGTATATATGTATTTTTTTTCTTAAACTATACAGTCTGTCCCAAATTGGTTATACATTGGTATTTCGCTTATTTTTGGAGATAGAAATATGCTTATAGGGGAAACGTTTTAGACGGTTTTATTACCTACTATTCAACGTTTTTTTCAAATTCGATTTATCAATAACCGTTTTTGATTAGTGAACTTGTGATATTTTAGCGAGTATATTATTAGGACACTTTTTTAATATGCTTTCGTTGACGTTATCAGAATCTTTCTGTTGTCATTTTTTTCTTGAATTAATATCAATCACTCTGTTTTTTCTTATAGACACCATATTAGATTTTTATGTGGTTAAATAGTGCTCAAAATTTGCTTTTCAAGGACGTATCACAATGTTAGAAAAACATGTTGTCTCCTGTGAAGTTTAAAAAAATACATATATGAAATAGAAAATGAATATGAACACAGTGCCATTTGTTTTTTTTAAAATTAGCAGTATGGTTTTATACAACCTGACATCTTTAGTCAATTGCGTATAAACTTGACAAGACGTCTTTAATTATATTCTCATTTTCCATTAATAAATTCAAATAAACCACTATATAACAAATGAAACTATAAACAAAAAAATACAGTATCATTTCGAATAACCTTTTAATAAGTCAAAATGTTAAGAATTAACAGTAAGTAACGAAGAATTAACAGTATAAAAACTGTTCTGATTCCTACATGACGTCATGCGCAACGAAGTTCCAATTTCGACCGTCTTATTAGCATATCGTGATATGTGTATCGTTGTTAGAAAGGTATTTTAAATATAAAACAGCAGTGAACTTGAATGTTTCTATGGTTATTCCTATTTTACAAAAAAGCAAAAAAAAACAATTTATTGTTCTTTGCTTATTTACAACGAACGTTTAAAATCACCTGGAAAGCATTTCAAAACTTCCGTGTGCCTTTTTCTACTAATTTTTCCTCTCATAAAAAACAAACATCTTTACTAACTTTTATTAACAATTTTTCCTGCTCCTTTTTGTACTTGCATTGTATGTTTATGCACCAACCAATGTCTTTTAAAATAAACTGCTCGTCAAAATTAGACTCATCGTCAAAATCAAACACTTTTTCGTTCTGTTTGAGCTAGAGGCTTGCGGTTTGAAAATTCCGGTAGCCGGGTTGTAGGAAAATTAGGGTTGTTTTTAATAGCCAGAAGTTGCTACACTGTGACTTAAACGGTTCGCCGTCCACACCCCAAAAACCAACCCCATGTCGAAATTTGAATTCGCAAGATTTTGAAATCAACTCAGAGTCCTACAAGATGGATTAAGAAGGATGCTGTGGGATAAAAACCTTATTCTGGCACACACTACGACCTCCCCAATAAGTCCTGAGCATTTGGTCTCTGCCTCACCCTTTCAACCCATTTCCAGCTTCCGTGATTCATCCCTCTGCAGTTATGCCGGGTTTAACGTGCTCTGACCACTGGTTGGCGGTTTCATTGATCCACATGCTGCTAAAATCAATTGGTATGTGGCGTCACAACCACCTTTTCACCTGCAGACAATTCAAACATCCCCTCCAGATGATCGCTACACCTCCCCCCCATCCCCTCTGGTTTCACCACTGTTGGAGGCTACGTGGGCAGTCGTTTGGTCTCTAATGCATGCCCTAGCATCACATGAAGTATCTAGAAGTTGACTGGATTCACTGAGGACCGTCGATTGAGCGCCACAAGTAAAATTCCACCCCCAAGATACTCTTGCAAATTTGCTACGTTGAGGGGATGTAAGCAAGTTTCTACACGTGGGGTGACTTAGAAAGAGTTCCTGAGTAAGCCTGGATCCATTCCGGCCCCCAGTTCGTCTTTTCAAATCCTTCTTTGTGCGCAGCACCCCTTTGTTTAACACCCTGCAAAAAATTTTTGGGTGGGCGAAAATTCTTAAATCTTAACAGGTGTTGTTAGGGGTGGCCTACCTTCGAGGCGTTGGGCGTTCGCTTGCCCAAGCTGCAAGGAACACTTGTCGCGCTCACCGAGCGTCTCTTCACGGATTTCACGATTATCGACTTGCACAAGTGTAAGGGAAGGTTGCACCTACTCAATGACCTCTCATTTAAGAATTTTCGCCCACTCAAATATTTTTTGCAGGGTGTAAAAAAAGAGGGTGCTGGGAGACAAAGAAGGATTTGAAAGAGACGAACTACTCAGAGTGGGCCGGAATGGGTTTAGGCTTACTCAGGAACTCACCCCACTTTCTAAGTCACCCCACGTGTAGACCTGCTTACACCCCCTCAACGTAGCAAATTTGGAAGGGGAGCTTTGGGGGTGGAATTTTACTTTTGGCGCTCCATCGACGGTCCTCAGTGAGTCCAGTCAACTTCAAGATACTTCATGTGATGCTAGGACATGAATTAGAGACCAAACGACTGCCCACGTCGCCTCCAACAGTGATGGAACCAGAGGGGGTGAGTGAGAGGTAGGTGTAGCGATGGTCTGGAGGGATGTTTGAATGATCTGCGGGTGAACATTGGTTGTGATACCCCAGACCAATTAATTTTAGCAGCATTTGGATCAATGAAACCGCCAACCAGTGGTCAGAGCATGTTAAACCCGACATAACTGCAGAGGGATGAATCACGGGGGCTGGAAATGGGTTGAAAGGATGAGGCAGCGACCAAATGCTCAGGACTTGTTGGGGGGGGAGAGGGAGGACTTGTTTTTTACCCGACAGCGTCTTTCTTAGTCCATCTTGTAGGAAGTCTGAAGTTGCCATCAAAATCTTGCGAATTCAAATTTCGATATGGGGTTAGTTTGTGGGGTGTGGACGGCGAACCGTTTAAGTCACAGGGTAGCGACTTCGGGGCATTAAAAAACAATCCTGTAGGCTACTAAACACAAAGAATTCATCCTTCTGTTAAGTCAGAATTATTTCTAAATACTGAATAATTTTATAACAATATGATATCAGTGCGCTCTAAAACTTAAACACGTGTTTGATGACGTGCATCGCTTTTATTTTGTATGAAGCATAGGTACATACATGCCGACCTAATTTAATGTAACATGTTAACAACCTTTGTGCACTTTGTAATGAACGGGGGGAGCGATTTCATTAAGAGATTGTAGCTACCGAGAAGGGTCATCAAAGCAAGTAAAGGCGAAGTGTGCTAGTAAACTTACTGCTGCACTCTGACGAGATGCTTCTGGAGCAGTGGGTAATGGAAGAGGGAAATCTCGGGTAACGTGCTTTTACGAAATATACAGTTATATGATACTATTTTAAGAAATTGTTTGTTTCTTAAAATAAATTTATATTTCATCACATGAGGCATAGCATATTGAAACATATCTACTTATCATAAAAAAAAATGGAATCTATTCCTATTTTATTGCCATTAATTGGTGTAGGTGCTAGACGTATTGGATATACGAATGGTCATTATGAATGAGCCAATTATTTGGCCTAAGTTCAGCACATTTTTTATGAACAGCATCACTCAACCTTTTCAGAACTTCTAAATAAAAATAATAGTGTAGATTTACTGTTTGTATTTGTTTAATAAACTCCCTTGCAACCCTCTTACGATCGAAAAAAATAAACAAACATTGTTCTGACCTATGATCGTTAAATTCGCGCTTATTTTGTGGTTTTTGTTTTCCATTGCATACGTTTTGATTCTGGATCGTACGGGAAACACCAAGTTCCATATCCAGTAATTACTTTTATCAAAATGTCGAATTACGAGGAGCGATGAGATCTTTCAAATCTTCTCCATTGTTGCTTATCATTCAAAATTATTAGAATCATCTTCATAGAAACTTTTCAACTAAAAAATGCAGAGCCCGTACTTGAATTTTCTAAAATATATTTTCACACGACCTAATGGACCATCAACCTTGATTTGAAAAAATAATCGTAGGCAGTGAAATAACATATATAATGTTATATTAATAATCCACTATCTGGCAAAAGTATTCAGTGGGCGTAATCCATGTAATAAATTATAGTTGAATGGAATTGGCAAACAAAGTACACATTGTACCTAATTTTATTTTATTTATTGTTTACTTCCTCAACGAGTTAATTATTAACTCGCCAACTCTGGTGCTATTGCCGCTCCGGCCGAGGACCAGCCAAGCGCCGGCCAAGCACTGGGAATTAAATGCACACGGTATACAAAATACCGTGTTAAATGCAAGAATATGATGTCTGTCTTGGTCGCGCAAAGGCGGCTGTGCTGCGGACGAGCGAGGAAGGCAGGGGACAGCCAGTGTTGCCAGATTACACGATTAATCGTGTAATTACACGATTTCGGTCCTTTTTACACGAATACACGAATAAAGGGACAAATCTCTCGATTTTTTGGCGTTTGCTAACAAAATTCGCCACTTTTAATAAAAATGTAAAACTTTAAAAGCATTCAAATAATTTATTTAAATTAAATCACTATGGGTGTCCCCAAAAAAAGGATGATCCTTGGGGGTTTTATAGCAAATTTAACGTTGAACAAAAATGTTCCTAAAACCATGGGTCCGCAAATGAAGTCTTACTAATGAAAACCTCAAAAAAAAACACAAAAAAAAACGTGTTTTTTTACTTTCATTCAAGACATGCTATGAAATGATTCATTGATTCAAAAAATGTCTCGAAGTCAACCTAACGAAACCTAACCTCGCGGAACCTTTGCACCAGTTGTTGCATAAGGATAAGCCATGGAAATGGGGACAAACGGAGAATGTGGCTTTCAACAAGGTAAAAGAATTATTGTCATCTGATGCATGTTTAGCTCACTACGATGAACACCAACCATTGATATTGACAAGTGATGCGAGTCCATATGGGGTAGGAGCTGTGTTAAGTCAGATTGACCAGAGTGGAGAGAGATACCGCTAGCCTTCCATAGCCGTACCTTAACAGCCACAGAACGAAATTTTTCGCAGCTAGACAAAGAAGCACTTGCATGTATTGTGGGTGTCCGCAAATTTCACAATTACATGTTTGGTCGATTTACACAAATTCGCACGGATCATAAGCCACTCTTAGGGATCCTAGCAGCCAACAGACGTGTTCCGAAGTATTATCACCACGCATGCTGAGGTGGAGGCTAATATTGGGAGCATACAGATATGAACTGATCCATGTTCCAGGATGTAGCATTCCTCAAGCCGATGCTTTGAGTAGGTTACCTCTGAAGTGTCAAGAAGAAGCGGTACCACCAGCGTATGATGTACTGATGCTGGAAAATAGTCCAGAACCATTGTTTTCAGCTGAGCAGGTTGAAAAAGAAACGTCAAAAGACCCTGTTATGTCTAAGGTACTAATTTGGACACTTAAAGGTTGGCCTAACAACAAAAATGATATTCCGGCCGAATGTAAGATATATTCACAACACAGGAAGGAAATATCTGTATATAAAGGTTGTCTCCTGTGGGGATCAAGAGTTATTATTCCTCCAGGGGGAAGGAAACAAGTACTTGGGCAACTGCATGAGGCACACTCTGGTATTGTCAAAATGAAAGAGTTAGCAAGGTCATATGTATGGTGGCCAGGCCTGGATAAATAAGTTGAAAGTACAGTCGCTACCTGTGAAGTTTGTCAACAGTCGAGACACATGCCTGAAAAAACGACAATACATCCTTGGGAATGGGCTACTGCTCCATGGTCCAGAATACACATAGATCATGCGGGGCCAGTAAATGGAAACATTTTCTTAATAGTAGTAGATGCCTACTCGAAGTGGTTGGAGGTACGTAGAGTTCCTTCAACATCTGCAGAGAATACTATAAAAGTATTACGAGAACTCTTTGCTACACATGGCTTATGTGAAGTTATTGTATCAGATAACGCACCCGGATTTGTCTGTGAAGAATTCCAGGTCTTTTTAAAACGAAATAGCATCAGACATGCTAGAGTTGCTCCATATCACCCTGCTGCTAATGGTCAAGCGGAACGGATGGTACAAACAACTAAAGAGAAAGAGCCATACCAGTTGTGTAGATTTTTGCACACAATGAGAGGTGAACCTAGAATATGCACGAGAAAACACATCTTGACCAGAAGGGAGAGTTAACCTGTGTAATTCCAAATTGACGTTATACACGTAATTATGCACTAGGATCAAAGTGGATTCCAGCCATGGTGAAAGAAGCGATTGGACCCGTTTCATATAGGTTAACTACTCCGAAAGGCAATGAATTACATCGCCATGCGAACCAAATGAGACGTCGAACCATCCAAGACAAGGATAACCCGTCACCAGAAAGGTCTCAACAGTTACCAGGGTCACCGACATACAGACCTACCCATCAGCCGATAGCCGAGTCCACGTCTAATTCCTGTGCAGGAGATTCTGCAGTCATGGAATCATCCAAAACACCAGGCCCGATACAGGTTGACCGACCCGCTGGAGAGGGAAGAGGTATAGAAATTTGTAAAGGAAAAAAAATAGTAAATTAAAAAAAAAGAGTGTCAGTTATTGTTAATTCATTCTCCCTGACAAATACCGAGTTCTCTGGCACATCTGGCAACACTGGGGACAGGCACCAGTGCTGTGAAGTGCAGCACCGGTGCGCGCTGGCACCGAGTGCTCGTGTTGGAGGGGCCTGAGTTAATACATAACATCGAAATATTATCAATTTGAAAACAGTAAAGTTAAAAATAATGAGGTACTAAATATCTCATCAAACATCTCACTAACAATCTTGAAACTGAATGTCAACATACATTGTATAGATCAACAAACACAGATAGATGATAGACATATATACATATCTATATTTTCAATTTGAGGTAATTTTAATTGGCTGTTGTTCCAACGTTGGCACCCAAAAGTACCGACAAATAGAGAGGTAAAAGTTCATGATGACTTTCTTATAATATGTCATTAGGTATAGCTACACATTTGTATATTATTTTCATTTGTCTGCTCAAAACTTACTTAAAAATATACTGGAGCTTGAAACTAATGTGACGCCAGGTGCCTGTAAATTCAATACAGGGACAATTTCACATTTACATATCTTCAAACCAATCGAATGCTCTTAATTTTAGCCGTTACCAAGCAATCGGAAAAAAAAATCGTGGTGCCATTGTAAACTCATATTTGATTGTTATAGGCATACTATGTTTTATTCTATATCAGCTTAAATTATAAACGTACATTATATCTATTACTTAAAAATTAATAACCAAATTCGTTGTATTGAATCATCAGCGTAAGAAATTCTATGTTAGAATACGTTATACACGTCACGTAGTACCATACTTTTCTGTTAGTTGTTTTATATTGTAGTTATTCCGTAATAAAGTGTGTAGTATGACATGTACGACATGTAGTATTCAGATGGACTTATTAAACTATTAACAAAAATCTTGAAATAAGTAGAACTACATACGACTTTACATGAACCTTGAATGCGAACCTTATTAAAATGAAGATCCAAACTCGAATATGGCCAGTGTCGGTATTTAAAAATCTCTAGTCAACTAAAAATACGGTGTCAAACTTCATTAGAATTTAAATACAATTTCATTCCACATATATACCAGGTGTCTATGAAGTTAGGATACAGTCAATAGACTATCTGTGTAGCGCTGGGAGAGTGCTTTCTGCTGGACATCTCTCGCAACTGTTAAATGATCTCTCATCAGTTGTGGAAACCGAGAAACCTATGTTCATATATCCTAGTATATACCATATATGGTGAAGTACCAATCTGACGCACCCCCAGGTACCGGATAGGGGAAAATCTCTGACCTGATGATGGGACAGTGAAAGAGGACTAGTGGAATGTATAAGAGGGCTTGTCGCGTGTAAAAACTCAACTAGCCGTCTACAACTCCTGTCACGGACCGACTTCTCCTGACCAGCTGTCGTGTGAATGTCTCACACGTCTCAACGGTCTTAACTCAACCGTCCGGACCGAGAGGAGACAGCCTAAATAAAACCCTAAATCTCAAAGTAGAGAGGACCAGGCCGAAGAGATGAGTGACTAGATAGAGGACTAGCCATTACTGGTCCCAACCTTCGGGCACCAGGTGCTCCCTATTGTACGCCCTGTCCAGCTATGCGGAGCTTTGGCTAGGTTAGTATCTTTCCTTAGCTACTGGTGGGAACCTTATGGACACAAGTAGAGAATCCAACGAAGAAGAGCAGAGAACGGTCGTGGAGATCCGCTTGGAGAAGTAACTACTCCCCAGAGAAGATGACATCAGCTAAGATGGCCATCATGGTAACAGACGTGGCTGTGGATCCATTGAGGCTGATGATGCTACTGCGGCAGTAGGCAGTCCAAAAGAAGATTCTGAAGGTCCAGAAAATGAATGCCAGTACGTGGACGAAAGAAAGGCCACAAAAACCCAATCAAACTAAATAAGCAAGTCCCACAAAGCATGTAAAGCATTGAGAGAAACCGGAAAAAATTTCGGTAAAACAAGAGTTCAAAAGCCACTAAAGTAAGTGGAGTGGGGAGAACGTGCATATCGGATAGCACCACTCCACCTAGCACGGACAAAACGAGTAGGAGCAAGACGGTGTAGATTGTCTCTTACAGGGATGCGGCTGCCAACATGGGTTGTCGATCATTAACCCAGAAAAAAACCCTGAACTCTCGACGCTGAGGCCTCTTTCAATGCTACTACGGTCTCGAAAGGGTGATCCTCCAAGTCTTAAAAGGACCTGATGTTCTGACAATTCATTACATTCAAACAAAAATAATGAGGGACTATGATGTGACACTCATACAAGAGCCTTGAGTCAACCATATGAATATAATGGGTCTATCGGGGGTAACAGAGGAACTGATTTAAAGTAGGTCCTCACTGGTCCCTTTTTGTTCTAGAAATCTGACAACGGCGGAAATGAGGTTCATTGCAGAGATAGGACCGAAGGAGGTTATCCTCGGATCGGTTTCTGCAATGCTCCTGAACAACCACCAACCAGAAAGGTAGAGGAACTGGTGAGATAATGTCAAGGAAATAGATTGTATTTTGTCATAGGGAGGGGGGGGGGGGGGTTCTAAAAGTAAACAGAAAGGAGGTTCTTGATATATGTAGGTTACGAAGACCATAAGCAACGCTACTGGGTAATACTTGGCAGTGGAGTAATTCCGATGCACAACTTTCCTTCAAAATTGTCCTGAGTACAGGACATCAAACAGACATTTAACAGACAAACTGGAACCTCTGAATAAAGCAACAGGGAGCGGTATAAAAGTGAAGTGAAAATCAAAGAAAAATAAAATTGGCCGTAGACTCATTTGAACCATATAAATCAACGAGTTCGGTCCGGGATTTATCCAATAATGTTGCAGAAAGGCAACACCACCATGCTCACTAGACTGTGTGTTATCCTCAGGGCTAGAACTAGGATACATACCAGGAGCTTGGAGACAGGTAAGGGTATTCTCTATTCCGAAACCTGGTAAAACGGGGCATAATAAAGTCCATAAGACCTATAAGTCTTCTGTATTGAAGACTGCATTGAAAATTGGTTGATATGCACATTAGATATACATTTAAATATATTAAGTTCATATTTATTTCACGAATCTAGGTGGATATGGCAAAATGTGAAAAAATGTTAAAAAACTAGAAATTGCAACAGTGTAAACTCGAAACGCGTCTTTCCGTTCAAAAGTTACTGAATGTACCCGAAAAGTTTCTTTAAATTGACAGATTTTCCTCACTTTCTCGCTTAGATACAAGTGTTATGGGTTTTTTGGTTAATTTTAAGTATGATTTTCAATACAAAAAAAATAAAACACAGAAATAAAGCTTCATCGGAAAACCGTCTACCCGTCTCCCCGCCTGCGATCGTTTTATTTTTATCGTCCTCCAGAAAATGAAAAACCCCACTAGAACAAAACAAACGACCAATTTCGTAGTATAGTCGGAGGGCCCTTTCGCGGGCACAATGGCCCTTCAGGTCCTACGTGGGGAGAGATCGACGAGGGTTTTGTTCGAGAGGAACGGTTACCGCTCTGGACGGAACGAGAAAAACTAGCCTAGATGGGCCGTTGGCTAGACAGCCATTCTTTTTGCCGTGCTCCCTTAAATATCGCCAAAAAAAAAGAACAAAACAAAATACGGACTATTGAACCCTTTTTTATTCAGAGTGCCCCGATGATGAAAGCGTTTAAATACTCAAGGGTAATAGGCACATGTAGTCAACAATTTAAATGTGAGTTTAAGTGAGAGAAAAATCCAGGTGGTTTCTACTATATAATGAGATATTTAATTTTTAAATAATATTTTCCTATTTATATATATAATTTTTTTATTATTTATTTTTTTTTTTTTTTTTTATATTTTTAGTTTTATTATTTTATAATTTTAAATTATTATTTTTTTTTTTAAAAAATATTTCCTTATAATTATTTATTATTAATTATATTTATACAAAACTATTAAAAAAATTATAACTTACAGTAATCACTAAGAATAAGCTTTTTTTATTTTTATAAAGTTTATACTTCAAAGGTGAGAAGTAGACCAAATGGTTTTACCTAAAAGAATAATTATAGTGATATAGTGAGTGGGTGATGAAAATTAATATATTTCTTAATCTATATAAAAAATAAAAAAAAAAAATCCCCCCTAAAATATCTAAAAAAATTTTATGAAGAAGATACACCACCCCCACCAAAACCACCCCTAAAATATATAACAAAACTTTCTAATTAAATTTTAAACCCACATCCCCACCAACCCTCCACCAACCAAAACTCACTCCCCAAAGGGGTATTTTTTATATCAGAAAAATAGTCCGTCACCTCATCACCCCAATCACTCGAGGAGAGGAGCACCTCAACACCACCACAGTATCAGCATCCTCGAAAAGGGGGAAAAGAGTTTCAATACTGCAAATAATTTCAATGACACCTTCAAGCCACCCCTACACTAACTTCCCACCCACCCCTCTGGTTCTACCCCTGCATGGGATGTAGTTTTTTCTCAATTAATGCATTAATTGGATTACTTGAAGGCCCGGAGTTGACGGGACCACTTAACGGCATGAACCCAAAACTAAAATTCCACCTCCAACCCACCCCTCAAATTTGCGCGTAGGTTGTAACAACGTCTGACGATAGGGTGACTCAGAAAACTGAGATTTCTCAACCCTTTTAAGCCCACCCCCAATCACCCTTATCCTTCAAATACGCTTTTTCGTTCATCCCATATTTTTTTGACCACCTCCAAAAACTCGGGGTGAAAAATTCCTGAAAAAAGGTATTTTTCACGAATTATATTCTATTCTATTATTTAACTTTCATTTTGTACGTTATACTCCAACTCAAAAACGTTTCAACTTTTAAATGTTTTTAACAAAAATTTCAATGATTTAAACACTTCTGATCAATTCATACAATCTGAACGCTCACTTTGATAGATATCCCGATGTCTTTGAATGCGACTTGGGGCGCGAAAACTCGACTGGGCCAGCGCCTGCAGGGTAGACCACCCAAACATCACTTGTTTCCTCTAATTTATTACAGCAAAAGTATATTTGGGTGGCCTATCTACCAGTCGCTAGTGCAGTCGATATTTCATGCGTCCAAGTCGTAAAGAATACTTGTCGCGCGTACCGAGCATTTCTCACAACACAAAAGGCACATATCTCCGACGATAATATTTGGTTTGTGTATTTATCAGTGAGAACATTCCAAGAACAGAAAATCTCCACTCCCAGGGGCAACTGCGCCCGCGTATTCTGTAAATCCATGAATGATGCAATCAACGTCCCTCTTCAAAACAAATACCCTTCAAAAATGTACCACAAAAATATGAAGGTTGTCATTTAAATGGTTCGATAACGTCACAGGTTGCTTGTTTAGGTCGTCTAAATCTATTGGTTTTTAAATTATTTGCATTTAAAAGGTTCAATGTATTTTTGTTGATTTAATCTTTGAACACGCTGTATCTCTTAAACCAGCGACAAGTTGAGAAATAATATTTTGACGCCCAGTACCCCCAGTTTAGTCTTGTCCCATCTTCTGACTCACACTGTAGATTGGCACCATATATTTTTCTAGTTTAAACATTAATTACCACCTTAATTAGTTTACGTCATACCTCGGCTGACTCATTTTCCTGGGGTTCTTGCACACGTCGCGAGGGCAAAAGTAATTTTAAGGGTAATTAAGACTCTTAAGCTGACTGTCAAATTTTGTTTGGCTTCAAGCTTCATTAAATTTACAGATTTAATTTGTTGCGAAATTAGACGTTTTCGTTTACTTGTAGCGTTCCGTGAGCCGTTTTTATGTAAACGTGAACGTATGAAGCGAAAAATACATAATCAGAACGTTCTCTCTGCTTTTGAGGGATGGAAAAAGACCGGAATGACTATTTTTTTTTCATTCAGATAAATGAAATGGATTTTTCGTAATATAGTGCGTATTACTTGTACGGGGTTAGTTTTTATAATTTGATAAGTTATTACGAGTTTATTATTAAAATTAGAAAAAAGTTCTTCAGACAAAATTTATAGAGTTTGCATACATTTTTAAAACACGATGTGAGAAAAAAACAATTGAACATCAGAAACCATAAAACTGAACCAAAGGTGTGTTTCTTTAAATGGAACACCCTGTACATTATTGCAAATTCTAATTCCTCGAATTTTTCCCTTTTCAAAAATATATAACATGTCTATGTTAGCTTCAGTAGGTCGCGACACATTTCTTCTAAAAAAGAAATTAATAACATTATCCTAGTTTTAAACAATTAGTAATAAATATAAATAATTGAAATATAGTTTAATACTTTTTAAATGACAGTTGTTCTTCTTTTTTCTTTTTTTGTTCTTTTTTTTTCTGGTCCAGTCGTCAATGGTAGCTGCGATCCGTTGTCGCTAATTACTTATTAAATAAAATATGTCTCACCCTTCTGAAGCAGACATAGACATGTTATATATTTCTGAGAAGAGAAAAAATTCAGGGAATTATATATGCAATGTGGGTGTTCCATTTAAAAAAACAAAACTTTGGTTCAGTTTTATGGTTTCTGATGTTCAATTGTTTTTTCTCACATCGTGTTATAAAAAATATATGCAACGCTATAACTATTGTCTGAAGAACTTTTTTCTAACTATAATAATTAACTCCTAATAAATTGTCAATTTGTGGAAAGTTCGAAGGTTTTTTTATTGATTTTTAAATGAAATATGTCGCGACCTGCCAAAGCAAAAATAAACATGTTATATATTTTTGAAAAAGGAAAAATTCGAGGAATCAGAATTTGCAATAATATACAGGATGTTCCCTTAAAAAAAACACAACTTTGGTTCCGTGTTTGGTTTCTGATGTTCAATAGTTTTTTCTCGTATCGTGTTATAAAAAAATGCAAAACTCTGTAACTTTTATCTGAAGAACTATTTTCTAATTTCAATAATAAGCTCACGATAACTTATAAACACAGTCAAATTATAAACACTAACCCTGTACATAATACGTCTTTCGAAGATCGGGTAGTACCTAAATATTTATTTAGGGTTTTTTTTTCTACTCAACTCCTTCAACTTCAGCATATGCCTAGTGGGATGGAAGTACCTACATTATCAGTGCAAATTGTTCAATTACTTTATCAATGGCGGCTAGTGGAATTTGAGATTCTCGTAATTTCGTAAAGAAACATGGGACTCACATCAAAATTTTAGGGGGTGGTTACTAGACCTAAGTAGAAGGCTTTAATAGCAAAAAAACTTGAAAGGAGACTTGTGAAAAAAAAAATAAAATTAAAAAAGCACCTACCTCACTAGATTACCTTGGAAACTGTTTGCAAAATAGTTGCGAAATATATGTAATTTTTTTTATAATCGCCAAGTAAGTACAAAGTCTTCTTATATTTTAGATCTGTAAAAGTTATGGTTTTTGAATTTTTATTTCATCCCAGCATTTCGTATTTGAAATTTTAAAATAACTGTATCTGTAAGCAAAATTTTACAAAAAATATAAGAATTAAACATTTTTATATCCTCTTGATAATGCTGAGAAAAATATTTCGCAAATATTTTACGAGCCGTTTCCAAGATCTTTTGGTGAACTATTTTGGTGAAGTATAAGAAATATTTTGTAAAATATTATTTTCGCAAGTTTAATTTGAGAATCTGCTATTATAGCCTTCTACTTAGGTCTAGTATATAAATAGGATGTGGGTCTCATGCTTTCTTCCGAAAATACGAGATTTTCAAATTTCACCAGCCGCCACTGTAGTTTATTACCTAGGTATCAACTAACTGTAATTTATTACCTAAATTTTATTGTGTACGCTATACTGGAACTTGAAAACGTTTCAACTTTAAATGTTTTTAAAAAAAGTTTCAACTTTTTTCACTTTTCAAACATTTTTTTTAAATTTAAAAATTTAATTAAAAAACAAAATTTACTTGTCCAGGACAGGTGAACTTCCTCTTGCTTTATAAGGGGATTTCATCTGTTTCCTCCTATAGTTAAATATCTGTATAGAGTGATGTGCAATAGTGTGGAACCAAGTAAATATCTCTGAAATATTAATAATAATAACAATAGAGATATTAATAATATATAATATAACTTAATTTGAAATATACAGTTTTCCAAAAAAATGGTGACCTACTAAAGTCATTTTTTAACGGGAGTATTTTCATATTTTCTAATACTCTTTGATAAGCTGAGTTTAACTAACTTAGTATAGTTGGTAGCGACATTAAATATTTAGGAACAACAGACAAATGAAAATCGGCATTTAAAAGTTTTCACATAAAACTGTTTTACAGAAGAATTGTTATAATATTTTATTAGATTTCTCAACAAACAAAAAAAAGTTTATATTTTTTTTTAACGACAATCATCTTTTTGATAAGGCTAAACAATATACTCGTAGTAACAAATCGTAAAACCAAAACTATTAAAAATAAAATAAGGTAAATACCAAATAACTCACAAGACAAAACAGACCAACGAACAATCACAGTTAATTTATTAATGATAAGATGTGTCATTAAGCTATGAGTAGTAGAATGACAGTAAACTAATCTAAGTGTGACAGTAATTGTAAATGGTTTCATAAGCTTCGCTACACCTAGTATAATTTTTTTCCTGTTATTTTTTGAGACAATTGTGGCAACCTGTTAGGTCTCTGAAAATAAATTTTGGACTTAAAATATATAACCTCGCAGGAAGTAATCCAGTGGACTAATGTCCGGGGAACAGGCAGGCCATACGATTCACCATTCATTAGACATTCAATTTGTCAAATCTATCTGTAAAGAAGTCTTGATTTAGTCGATCTCGAACAATACGAGCAACTTCCAGATGTAAGTTGCCCTTTTTTCCGCTAAAAATGGCCTACGATCAGTTTCTGTAAATATCAGACCGAACGTTCAGCTTGTAAGGGTACTGCGTACGAACTTTTACATGAGTTTTGGATTAAAAAATATTACACTTTTTGTTACTCATGTACGAGTATATTATAATATACATTTCGAGTAACAATATCACACTTTTTGAGGACTTATCTGAATATTGAAACTATTTTTTGTAGCGAAATCTAATAATAATTAGATGTTATCACAACTGTATAAAAGTAAAAAAGTTTTATGTCAAATCACGGATTTATTTATCTGTAGCTCCAAAAACATTCAATTTAGATGCCAAGTATGTTAATCTGTAGAGTATCAGAAAATGTGAAAGTATACAGGGCATTTCGTTGAAAAAAAATATAACTTGATACATTATCATTTTTTGGAACACTCCGTATATATAGCATATTTTATAAGCATCAGTTCATTCAGAAACTTTAGAGTACAGAAAATCATATAAAAATGTGATATATAAGTTCCTTTACATTAAAAAAAACAAAAAGGATATATAATCCTTACTCAAAAACATATCAAAAACCATGTGTTACCAAATACTCTTTTTACAGACAATACAAAAATATATTAATGAGTAATAGGGCATATTCAATCACTTCATTACATTGTAATGAAGTGATTGAGTCTTAATAAATATGACATCGACTTCTTTGGATTTTTGGGTTGGGACATTTAGTGAAAAATTAACAACAATTGACATTCTTAAATTTGTAATTATCTTGAAATTCAATCCAGAAACGGTTGCAAAATTATTTGATGTGGAAATAGTAACACATTGTAGAGTGGTTTGTTGTTTTCCGACAAGATCCAGGCGATGCAGACGGAACATAATTGTTCATATATCCCTTTACGCATTTTGAACTACATTCCGAAGCAATATTCGTGTTTAATATGTACGACATTATATAATTGACGACCACTGAACCTGATTAGCTATTACGACATCCCGTGGATAGCCCTTTGCGATAAAGACGTTTCGTCCTTGAACACATTCAGGAAATCTGTCATAGCCAGACTTCGACGAGATTTTGTAATTTAACAAGCTACTGTTCTTACGTAGAATGTACTCGAAACATTTAATGGACAGCAGGTTACGTAACACAGATAGATATGGCGAAAGTGTCCTTTAAACCCACGGATTGCCTACCCACGAAGGAAAAGACGTACCTACAAGGAACAAGGGGGAGACGCAAAGCGATCATAAATACCGTGTAAGAAAACATAATCGTCCGTGGATGTGTCTGTTTATGGTCCTTTTAGCAAATATTTTGAACAATAATTAGACAGGTTAAAGACACATCCAGCACAACAAGTTTTTTGACAAGGGATCGATATTTATAAAAGCATATTTGAACGCTGCAGTGCTTAATAACGCCATACAGGGATTTGCTAAAACCTGGATATATGGAACTTTTTCCGGACCAGAAAATTAGAAACTCTTAAGTCCTCCCATTAATAAGAAAATATTGGTATTGTCAAATATTTTAGTAAAGCCTAAGGCAGACAGAAGAAATATAGTTAAACGAAAACCACTGCGAAATACCACCACAAGTCCGAAATTTTAACATCTACACCAGTCAAATAAGAGATACGACAAAAAGAAATAAACAAGAATGTACAAAATGTAAAAAACAGTTTGATCAAACCTACGTCATCTACATCAGTCAAGGACGAATATTAGGACAGAAAAGAAGCCAAGATTAGAAACTAAGAACGAAATTAAGAAGAAAAAAGACGACGACATAATTTATTTATCATAGACCTCTCATAATCGTTGAAAACCCAGAATAGAATGTACCTTGCTTCTTTTGTGGAGACTTTTACCTAAATTCACGACCATGTGCGCGTGTTGGATACAATATAATATCTGCGAGAACTGGGAACTACGTATTTTTTATTTTAAATTATCTCTATTATCTCATAGAAGGTAGTGAGCAGTGGCGGCTCGTCAGGGGAGGCAGAGAATGCAGTGCCTCCCCTGTGAAAATTACAAATAAGTTTTTTTTTTATAAACCTACTATACTTTAATTTTATTTAATAAAATTAATATTTAATATACTACTTATAATACTTTAATTACCTTCCATTTTTAAATTCATATATCGGGTAAAAGATTAATTTATAAAAATAAAAATATTAATAAACAAATGTCAAAGGAATCCCTGCACTATTATTTGCAACATATTAGCCCTCATAAACGACAGAGCGCCTAGTCTATCGCCGCGTGGTGGCAAGCCTCCGATGCCAGTGTTTTCACATACATATTTATAAGGAATAGGGAAGCGCGAAGCTTCGCAACTACCTGTGTTGCTAACTTTAACCCTTAACTCCAGTGGCATTAAAGGTCATTTAAAAAACTGAATAGTGGAAGCAAAGGCATATTTTATTGTTCTGTGCTCTGAAAATTTTTGTTGGAAAGTGCCGTTATTCTTGCCGGGTTTTTTGAGTGGAATAGGAGGGTAATAATTATTGAAAGTGTTCCATATTACGTACTTACGTAAGTTATTATTTGAACGTCTTATTTAATTAATTATACAAAATTATAATTGAGGTAACTGGCGGGTGTAGCAGTTTGTTTCATAAAAATAACAATAAGAGTTGTCATGACACTCAAATAAATATTCGAACCTGCAATGATACTGTTGAATATAACATAAAGTACAAATTTAGTCGCCTGTCTTATGAGGATAAATTATTTGTTAAAGATTTAAGAGTACCACTGCCAGGTCTAAGTAAAACTTTAATTAATCAGGGTAAGCCGGCTCGTAGTTTTGTTAATAAGTGCTATGATAAATGCAAATGGCCAAGTGGTTCTTTAACTTTAAACAAATTATTGTGTTGGCCGTATGTATTATTTTCAATTCGTGAAAGACTTGGACAAAGTCTGGATTTGATGAAATCTTAAAACTTTATCTCGTTCAGCTGACACATTCAAAAAGTCAGGAACATATTAGTTGTGTTTGTAAATTACATCTTTTAGGCAAACAAAATATTATGAATGTGATCAATTCAGCCCGTCAAATCTAAATTGACGCAGTCCTGGCAAAAATCCGTATTTTATTTCACTGTATCTTTTAATTGTAAAATAATTCGACAGAAACTACACCTTCCCGATAGTTTTTCTGAACCAATAAAATATATTAGGTACATTATCTTAGACAAATGTACTTACTTTTATTGACCAAGTAGAGGTCCTTCTCCTAACTATGCGGCATATTACTAACAATGTTTACCATCAAAAAAATTTAGGAAACAAAAATGTTTACAAAATATGTTTGCCTCCCCTAAAAAAAACGCCACGAGCCGCCACTGGTAGTGAGGGAATAAAACTGACCCTCTCTACCATCTACGCCGTTAGAACGAGAAGTATAGAATTTGTTCTTTTCCACAACTGGCAGATGTCTGATGTACACATAGTGTACACTCTGTATACTTAACTCTAAATTGTACATTTTACGAAATTAAAAAATTATAAAAACATTACAAAAAAATATTCCATCTGTAGTGGCTTAAACTTAACTGATCGGCATTGCCAAAGCTTCCCCTACATGTAGGCAATATACACAGCACAGAAAAAAAGTTGCTATCCTTCTGCCATCATCTTAAGAGATGCGAGGTTAACTAAAATAACAGATACCTAGATAGAACACTATTCTAAATTAGTTAGAATATGTACGCACATTTCAATAAGCCACTCTTAGGCCTGGTACACACTTGCGTCTATTTCTCGAACGAGGACGCTGCATTAACGCTCGTTTCTCGGACAAGTGAATGTACACATGTCAGGGGAACACCGCAGTCAGTGTGATATCAAACATCGAGCGAGATGGATCTCTACCAAAGAAAACGTGTAGCTTTTGCGTACTGAGTTTACAAAAAGTACGTTTGTAAAAAAATCGACGGTTTTGGGTGCATCCATACACGGAATCAAGACTTTTGAGTGGGGCGTTCGATCTACGCTGATCGTTTTTTGCCCTATCATAGTATGACTTCACTCCTAATGTCCCAAATTGCCAGATATTTTTTATTTCCACGATAAACCCATCCATATCTGCTTCAACTTCGAGTAAAACCGATTCCATATTTGCGTCAAATCACTGAGGTGTGTAGCACTCTACTGACAACTAGGTAATGAAAGCTCGTAATTACCGTACGTTGACAATGCGAGTTCGGAGAAAATCGCCAGGAAAAATTGCTCGCAAATCATCGTACGGTCTCGTAATATCTCGGAAACAGGTACGCAGAGGTCAA
Organism: Aromia moschata; assembly: GCA_029963805.1. Lineage (NCBI taxonomy): Eukaryota > Metazoa > Arthropoda > Insecta > Coleoptera > Cerambycidae > Aromia > Aromia moschata. Next base: position 128,563 of record JAPWTK010000635.1, read on the forward strand.
CACCTACTGGGTAATTCCAATCGGAATTCCGATGACGCTACGAGCTCGGACCGGGAAAGTTCGGACGTGTGTACCAGGCCTTAACCTCGTTTATCTGAAAACCAAATATTTTGAAATTTGTGTGATGAATATGTATACGGTCTTTTCCTCATAATTAGTGCCCCTCCCAGTGTCTTTACTTTTGGAAATATATAAATACATTTCAAAGGAAGTTTGTGGTACTACTTACAAGCTATATAAATATATGTACAACTACTTAAAGGTCAAATAACAATTTACTTTTGGAAAAATAAAATTAATACCGCAAAATGTGAAAAGCTACATAGCCTAACTTTTTGATAATAATTGAACAGTCTATGTGTTCCATAATTATGTCACTCATAATTGTAAATTTCACATTTGTGTGTATCAGACGTGTTTCGGATAGGATTTTCTATCAGTTGTTTATCAGATTGCATATCGTAAACTCGTACTGTACCAAGTACGTCTACATTGATAAAAATCGCACTTATATTGGACGCAGGGGAAGAACAAGCAACCGTTTCCAAAAAAAACGACGATTTCGGGTACACCCAATGCTTGCAAAACTGCAAAAAAGGAGAATACGCCACATTGTTTTCAAAACTGAAGATTATGTATACTTTTTTTATACTTTCATGCACTAGTACAATCAGTATTTCATCACTATGAGTCGTAGAAATTTTCTCTTATAGCTTTTTCTCCTACCATTGTTTCATGGACGTTCAACGCCACCATAAGATGCCTGTCAGGTGACAAGCAAGTTGCATATATGTAGATCACATGTATGTGTAGTCAAGACGTGCGACGGAAAACCCGTTTAAAATAATGCTAAACAGTATTTACCGCTACGATGCAGATCATATGCCTAGCCGGAGAGGATGGATCTTTATTGGATCTGTTAAATATCCATCGACGACGCACAATATAAGACGTCCCGCAGCAAAACATTACGGCCCCGAAGAGGGATTCCTTTGTCTGTCGCGTTTACGCGCTTCGCCCGAAATCAATGGAAGCGGCAACCATGCCCGCCGGATTCTCCCCGCCCTTTCTATGCCCACCGAATCACCCCCTTTGGTTCCGGGAAACTCGAGAGACGCCATTAATATCCTCCGTATCCGAGCGTATGCTAAAAAGTGACTCGGAGTGGCCCGACATCCAAATTTGATTTATAACACTTCAGGGGGTTATTGCCCTTTCAAGGGTTCAATGTTTTATTCGGTATCTATAAAACTTCTTGTGCCAAAGGGCATAGAAAGCATCTTAAGAAAACATCTACAATATTTTTTAATAGTCAAGCAGTTTTGATAGTCAAAACTCTTGAGTTCTACCGTTCTCACTTGAAAACGGTGTGAAACTGACAAAACTTGTCAGTTTACAACCCAGAGATGTAGAAAAAATGAATAATTAACTATATATTGGATAGAATTACCAAGTGGTATATAGGAAGACCTGAGGCACAATTGAATCAAAAGTCTAGTGGGTGGAAACATTTTAGACATGAGCAAAGACCACATGACTCCTGAATTCACACACAATAAAAACTTCATGATGGAAATAATTGACCCAGAGAAATGGAAAGAAAACAACAACGGGAGCAGAACTGAGAGAGTAACCTGGTACACAGACGGGTCAAAGACACAGCAGGGAACTGGTGCTGGCATATACAACGAAACGGAAAAACTACAGTATAGCATTCCACTTGGAAAATATACCTCCGTATTTCAGGCGGAGGTATATGCAATACTGCACTGTGCTAAAGAAAATATATCGAGGTCTTACACAAATAAGAGGATCGATATACTATCGGACAGCCAGGCTGCCCTAAAGGCAATTTCAAACCCAAAGGAGACGTCAAGGCTGGTATAGGAATGTCAAAGAGAACTGACACGACTGGCAGACCACAACAAAGTAATTTTGATATGGGTACCAGAACATACAGGAATCGAAGGCAACGAAAAAGCAGACGAGTTAGCGAGAGAAGGATCGTCTACTCCATTTACTGGCCCAGAACCGGCCCTGGGAGTACCAAAGAGTATAGTGAGGGGTCAAATAGGAGAATGGGTCAGAAATCGACAAAGTGAATACTGGAACTCTATATCCAGGCAAAGACACGGAAAAATGTTTATTAAAGGAACATGTGAGGAAAGAACTGAAGAACTATTAAAAATGAATAGGATTCAGATAAGAGCTGTTGTAGGCCTCCTAACAGGACATTGCGCCCTCAAAGGACACCTACACAGAATGGGGCTGTACAACGGAGAACTGAAATGCAGACTCTGTAACAGGGAAACGGAGACAGCACACCACATACTGTGTGACTGCAAGACTTTAGACAGAAGATTACAGCACCCAGCCGGCAGGGAAGCTATACAAGCTTGTAAACGGGACCCGGCTACTGGAATGGTTGGTGTGAGAAGGATGGGAGGATGCGCACAATAAGCCCAAGAGGCTGCAGTGCAATCCGGCGCAAAGGACGGCTCCCAGAAGAAAAAAATATATACTGGATACCTGGCCACTGTGGCATGGCAATAAAACTGCAACTCCAGAGAGAGACCATCAATAAAACAGTCACAGAACCAGAACTTATACTTAACATACATATTTTCTAGTTTAGTTAAAGCAACGATACACACTGAGTTGGTGGCGAAACTGTCGAGCATTGAGATGATTTATTGGGAATGACCAGCTACACAAATTCGCTATTTTAAATGGAACGCCCTATATATTTGTACATTTTTAAACACCCCGCTAAATTTTAGGGTGATATTATTAACCATACATTGTACCTAAAACCTTAAACGCGACACACAAATGAGATATTCAACTGTTTTTACAAAATATCACGAAGGCAACGCTCTAAACTCTAAATATTTGTAAATAGCGTCTAATAAAAAAGGTCACGATTGTCACGAATTTCTCATTTTCATTGCAACAAAATGTTACATTACATACATGTATATTATTTCATCATTTTTATTATTAGATTTTCATTATCTTCGTTTGTGTTTCATTCTTATTACGTTTTATGTATTGTTGTCAGTAAATGTGTAAATAATATTGTAAAAGCCTACTTGCTTCTTTTGAATCTTTCCCGAATTTTGGGAAAGAACCGGCTGTTTCTCGAAAATTTTTACATCACCTTCATGTTATTTTAATTAAAAAGTAATTAAATTTCGCATTCAGCGGTATAAAAAAGTTATTGTTGTTGAAACATTATCAGGTTTCGTATTTGCGACACTGATAACGTACAACAGTTTGCAACAATGAAAATGATAAGTAATTCGTAAATGTTGAGTAATAATTCGTAACGAGTCAAACTGCCCGAACCGCAAGACTAACTTTTTTTGTTTAAACGCTGTTGGTGGTGGAGCACTGTCATCTTGTGCGTCTCTGCAGATTTGGTAATGTTCTGAGTTTTCTGGGTTTCCTCAGAACTGTAAAGCAAATGCGTTACCGAAATAATCTTAAGTCGCTCCCAGTGCGCCATGGCAAATAATAATAATAGCCACTCCTTCCCGCACAGGTCCCTGAGAGGACCTAAGGGGTTACACTTCGGAGTAATTATAGGGTGAGTATTATTATTATTATTATTATTATTATTATTATTACTGCCATGTGATATTTTTCAAACACAACAGAGTATTTTTAAAACGGTGGGTTTTAGATACCATGTACAGTTAATAACGTCGGCCTAAAATTTAGAGGAGTATCCAAAAATATCCAAATATACAAAGGATTCATTTAAAATAACGAAGTTTGTACCGGTCCCATGAAAAGAGATGATGATGTTTAAAGATAATTAAAAATAATAAAAATAATTAAAAATATTTTGCAAATAATTTTGGCCAACTTTTATTAAAAACATTTTTTATTAAATTTATAATAGCAGAGCTATGGTCGAAACCGTTTTAGGTTGAAACAGCCTGTTATACTGGGCGTTGTAGATTTTTATCACTACTTTCACAAGCTGGGTTTAATAGGATTGCTGAATACCTTCTGTGTCTGGACGATGATGAAACTGCAAGGCATGTTTTGTGTGCAGCTTCCCAACTGCAGCCACATCCAAGCTCATAGTATTTAGAAAAGAGCAACTTCTGCCAAAGGACATGCATAAGTAGTTGTCACCCACGGTATACAAAAAGAAGGTATGATATCGCGCAGCCGGGCGCCATTAGTGTGACGTCAGCTTGTGCCCACTTTTGTCAGCTGAGGAATGTTTCTGAAGGCAGTTAAATAAGTTTGTGCTAGTTTTTATATTTTTGAAATGCAAACATTTGGTAAAATGAGGTGTTCTGTATATGGTTGTAATACGAACAATCATTCTACAAACAATTTTAAGTTTTTTAACTTTCCCAAAGACGAGAATATGAAAGCAAAGTGGAAGCATCTGTGTAAACGCAAAGATACATTCAACGTTAAAAATGCCAGAATTTGTTCAAAGCACTTTGTTGACGAAAATTATGAGCGAAATCTAAAACATGAGTTGCTCGAATATCAACCGAAAAGATTTAGATTTTTGAGGAAAGAAGCTGTTCCGTCAAAAAACTTTCCCAATAGTGAAAAAAATCCGAGAAAGTCTGATCCAGAACAACGGCAGCAAAATCGGCAGGACAGGAAAATTTTGAAGCAAATTTTAAAAGTGTTAGTTTGAGTAAACTTCCTTGTCTGTACTTTTATTATGTTGTAATAATTATATTATATACCACTAAAAACTATATGTATTTATTAAAGTAACTAACTGTATTTCATTATAAAACAATTAGTTTACCTACTTTACCCCTATCTTATAATACAGCTTTTAAGTTATTAAACGTCGATAATCTTGGATGCATAGTACCCTACCCCTTCTTTGTTACGTACTGTTTGCTACTGGCTACTGGCAAAACATAAATACATATTTCAAATTAAACACGTAATACAATAATTAGAATTATTATATTTAACATTAGTTAAAGTGTTATTAGACCAACAATTATTTTAGATGGTCTATAGGTATATTGAAAACAGAAATCACAACAGCAACAGCAACACAAATATTGTTTTTTAGGCACAATCGTTTTATAAAGTAGCTTTATTTTAATTTCATTTGAACTGTGTAAAGTGACATCCACTAGTGAATTAAAGTAACAAATTATAAAAACCAACAGAGCGCCTACTAAGCTGACACGACCTTTTAAAATTATACTCGACGTGACACTGAGATATATTAGGTATTTATCCTTTTTTGTTTCGGGGGGTATTCCCCGATATTAAATTCAGATAATACTCGCTCTGATTGTGGATAAAACAAATGTAATACACATTTGTTTCGGTATTTGTTTGTTTAAAAGTTTCTGTATATCTAACAAAGTTAACTCCTTCAACCACCGATGTCCCTCTCAAAGCGCACTCAACGGAAAATTCGTTAAAATGATGGATGGTGAAGAATTTCTCTTGTCATCTCCTGGCAAGTCACTAAGCCGATACGCTCGTTTGTTATCTCTCACGTCTACCACTGATGAGATCTAATAAGGTTGAAATCCGGATCTGTGGTTTGTAATGAAAGTGGTGGAATGATGAAAGAAGAAAGTTGTGACGAAAGACGACGAGCGGAATTATATTTGCTGCATGAATTCGAGGGGCTTTCGGTTGAATACGCTTCGGAAATGACAACGACAGATGAAGTGATTTTGTTAGACATGTCGAACCTTGCTCTATTTAGTCTATTCCCATCTATGAACAATAGAGAAAGATACTTATATATGACCAGATATCTTCTCTGGCAAGGTGCCGAGACGATACGCTCGTTGGTTGTCTTTCACTCTCAGATATACCGCACTGAAGAGGCCTAATCAGGTCGAAATCCAAATTTATGGTTTCTAATGATACAAGACGACGAGCGGAATTATTTTGGGACTCTTATTTTATTACACAAAATTTCGATTAGCATCTCATATACATATTTTATTATCATTTACTCTTTATGCAAGTTTACTCGTTACCCATGTGATATCAGTTACTCTTTTACATCTGCAATCAATGGACTTGGATGTATTCACATGGACTTGGGTGTATTCATTGCTGTAAAATCGGCAAACGTCCTAATGTCCTCTGTGTTATCTGTGCTTCAAAAGATTTACTATAAGCAAATTAAAAATTAATGCAATTGCGTATTCGGACTCCCATTCTCCTTTGTGTCCACCCGACGATGCGGGTGATGCGTCATTGTTATCGAAGGCGGGATTTATTGAAGAGTAGCCTACTGAGTTGAGGAGACGTTCGTATCTGACGAGTATGTATTAGAGGAGCAATTTATTTCCTTTTTATTACACTTATTTCCGTTGTTACGATAGGACCGGGAACATAACTGTTATTTTCTTGGGGATGGGGTGCTCGTTCGAATTGTTATCTGTGTATTTTATGAGTCTATTTTTAGTGGATAATTTAATCTTTCATTTCGAATTCACCGCGTAGAGAATGGCCCCTAAAATACCCAATTCCTCAATTTAATTTTATGTCAAATTACAGTTCATCATGACCATGAGTCACAAAAAAGTATTGTGTCCAACATGTTGCATTGGTTTCACAAATACGAACGTCAAAGGGACAACAATGAATTTAAGAAAGTGTAACAGTAAGAGCGCTTAATTTACATTTTTTTGCAGAGACGGTGTATATATAAAAAATGCACAACTCATCAAGCAGAATAAGAATAATAACTAAATTTTCCGAGGTAGCGAAATAGTTTGATATATACAGAATGGCTTTCTTTTAAATGTTTCTAACAGTTAAATAGTTAGATAATGTATCAAATAACTAAAAAGTTTTGCCATTTTAAAAAGGCATGGCGAGCCTTAGGTGGTGTCCTCTATTAGTGGTATCAAAACTACGAACTTTCTCACTTAAGAAAACCCCCGTATCGAATTTCGTACCATTATCTCTATATATTCGGAAATTGTTGAGAAATTAATTGAGGAAAACTAAATTAAAAGTTCTACACTCTGTATCTTGGCTATCATCAACATCTGAACTAAGGTAAATTTTCGCATATCGCATTATTTTGGTCTGAGGAATCTGATGTGTTACTATGTACCGTTATTTGACTCACCCTGTACAAAACACTCTGAGACACTCTATATGATACTGCTTTTACCGTTCAAATAAATGATTTTCTACTTGTGCTGTAACGACAGTGTCTTTGCCATGCAGTAAAGTGACATGTATATGCATTAAAAAGGTATTTTACAATATGATTTTGTTGGTACAAAATAAATGTAATAAATACTTTTCTGTACGAAATTAAAAAAGAAAGCGCTCCTACTATCATACTCTGTTAATACATTGTTGTCTCTTGGATGTTCGCAATTTGTGTAATCAATGCAGTATGTTCAACATAAGACTTTTTTGTGATTCATGGTTATGAGTAGAAAAGTTTGCTATAACGCAGAGTAAAGATACCAGACACGGGCAATGCCGTACGGATGCACGCGCAAGAAATACACGCGTATATAATTTAAAAGGCGCTTAAAACATATGGTTTATACTTTAATTATCATAGAGTTGTACAGTGCCGACCCTGCGTTATGGCACACATTTCCGGACCCTAATCATAAGTCATGATGAATTATAATTTTACATAAAATTCAATTGAGAAATTGGGTATTTGTAAGTGCCATTCTTTACGCGGTGGATTCGAAATAAACGATTAAATTGTCCATGTAGTCTAAAAATAGACTCGTAAAATGCACAGATAAAAATACGAACGAGCACCCCATCCAGCAGGGCACAGTTAGACCTTAAAAAAGTTACCTGTATACTCATAAGTTACAACGTCTGCTAAAATCAGTAGGCCACTCTTCAATAAATCCCGCCTACGATAACAATGACGCATCGCATCGTCTCGTGGACACAAAGGAAAATGGGACTCCGAATACGTATTTGCATTAATTTTTATTTTGAGTGTAAATCAGACTTCACATGTAAAAGTTTGACACTTTTGAGGTGCAAGGATACAGAGGGCATTAGGACGGTTTACAGATTTTACAACAATGACGACACCGTACTCCATTAAAGGTTGACTGCATCTGATAAAAGAGTAATTGATAATTACGAGGAAATGATGAAAATACAAATCGAAATTTTGTGTAATAAAATAAGGGTCAAAAATACTTCCGCTCATCGTCTTCAATTATTAGACATCACAAATCCGGATTTCGATCTGGCCTCATTAATGCTGTATATCTGAGAGTAAAAGACAATGAACGAGCGTATCGGCTTAGTGACTTGCCAAGAGATGACGAGAGAAATTCTTTTCACTCCATCATTTTAACGGACTTACTGTTGAGTGCGCTTTGAGATGGACATCGGTGGTTGAAGAAGTTAACTTTGTTAGATATACCGAAACTTTTCCTATTCCCATTTATGCACGCTTAGGGCTTTACGGAACACCAGCTATAATATAAGTCAAGTCAAGAATATATTCTCATAAAGAGATACTGCTTATTAGGTGACAACTTTTTTTCCCCTTCCGATGTGTCTGGTTTGGGTTTGTTTTGCCTCCAACATGCACCTTCAGGCTTATTGTTTCAGTTTCCGTATTTCATGTGAAGGTTTGTTACCTTTATGAGGTTTGTAGCCTTTTCCAAGTTTTCCTTGGGAAGGCCTCCTGGGGGTTTCTATTCCCAAAGACCTATCTCCAGTGTGTGTATAATGTGTCGGGATGTTTCCTCCTCCTCATTACACAGTCTACAAATAGGTTCATCTGAGTATATGCCCATTCTGTGTAGATGTTTCCTAAGGTGACAATCCCGGTTTGAGTCCCGTGACAACCTTATTATTTCCCAATCGCAGAATATCGTCTGTCAGTACTTTTGATGGTGTCTTTACCATCCATACTGCTGTTTGTCCTGGTATGTGGTTCCAGTAAGACTGGTGTTCTTTATTTTCCACCGACTCAGCCAGAGCCTCACTGAGGACTTTGGTATACCACACATTGGTTCAGGTCCAATGAGTGTCGTTGCATACCTCTTTCTCGCTAGGGTATCTGCTTCTTCGTTGCCTTCGACCCCTTTATGTCCTGGTACCCATTTAAGTGTTACCTTGTTATGGTTTGCCAGAGCTCGGAGGGTTTCTAGGCAATCCCAGACCAGTTTTGATTTTATTTTTTTACATGCTAAAGCTTGTAGGGCTGCCTGACTGTCAGAGTAAATGAGGATTGTTTTCCCTATATATCCTCTTTCAATATTTTCCCTTAAGCATAGCTCAATTGCATGTACCTCTGCCTGATATACTGTGGTATATCCCCCTAGAGGTACATATTTTTTGTACCTGGGTCTTTTGCCATAGATTCCTGCGCCAGTTCCACTGTCCATTTTGGATCCATCAGTGTACCACACTAGTGTTCCTTCCTGACAGTTAGTTTCTTTTTTGCTTCCCAATTTAACTGAATGTTAAAAGGTTTTGCATAGTTAGTTCTTGGTGTCATTTCGTCACTTGTCATTAAAAATAATGAATCTGTGATCGTACTTGTTATACTGGCGTGACCAAAAGTTACGTCTTGCCAGTTACCATTGCACTTCAACCTGTGGGCAGCTACTCATGCTTGTCTTTTGGTAAAAGTTGCTCTTTTCCAAACACTATGAGCTTGGATGTGGTTGCAGCTGGGAAGGTGCACAAAACATGCTCGGCAATTTCATCATCGGCCAGACACAGACGGTATCCAACCATCATACTGAACCCAGCTTGTGTTAGCAGCTAATTAAAAATGAAATATGCAACGCCCAGTATAACAGGATATTCCAACTAACGGTTTCGTCCATAACTCTGTTATTATTAATTTAAGAAAAGAGTGTTTTTAATAAAAGTTGGCCAAAATTATTTGCAAAATATTTCTAATCAGATAGGGTGCTCTATTTCACGCGACCGGTACAAACATCGTTATTTTAAATTGAAAACCCTGTATATTTGTATATTTTTGGATATTCCTCTAAATTTTTGTCTGTCTTATTTCAAGGGCGAAATGCGAAGTTTTACACGTGACCATATTTCACATAAAATATGACTTCCTCGCTAAAGCGGATTTCGCTTGTTTTGTCTGCAATGTCTATATGAAATAAGTCTCAGATTTCTAAGAAACCTGTTATTAAAAAAAAGTATGAGCATACTAAGAATAAGAATTAATTCTTGATTAATGATAATAAGCATACGAGGAACTCGATTCATATACGGACGAGGATTCTATTTTTTATTTCGAAGATCCTGAATACGGTCAAAGCATGAGAATTACGAAAAAAAGTTCGCATAGCCGATTTTTCTATTTTTCGAGAATATTCTGAAATTCTATTGTTCTTCTGTTCCACTTCTTTCGTAGCGGAGGTGAAGTAACGATCCTTTTGTCATTATAATTTTACTGGGGATATTACCTGTAGAATGGTAAATCATGATACAATTACAACATATATTTACATATATAACCACATTAAACTTTATGGGTATCACCGAAATGTTCTTGAACAGCTAAATAATAATAAACAATAATATTTTTCCATTTAAAAAAATTGGCAAGGCGGCCGTGTATAAAAACAAGTGAATTAATTTATCTACCAATAGGCGTCACAATTTAAGATGCCAGCGTCAGTGCGGAAAAATTGCGAACTAATGATTGGGTCATTAGCCTTTTGTTTTTACATTGCTTTTAATGTGTTTTATATGCAAGTTACCGCTTTAATTTATTATTTATGTGTAGTATTTGATTATGTACTGCCTAAAAACACCTTTTGTGATCAAGGTTTACTGTTTACAAGTTGCGGACATAATTGTAGTGTTTTTTTTTTTATTTTTAGACTAATAGAAGATACCTACTATGGAAGATATAATTTTAGGTTGGATCGATTTATTTTGAAATATTTGAATAAATGCTTCAAGGTACACATGTGTTTTTTTACAAAATTGTTTAATATTTGTATTCATTCATGAATGAATGAATTAATGAATTCATTCAAATTCATGAATTCATGAATTTGAAGGTACTGCAATTTTTTCCAGTATATTCCGCTTTTTTAAATCCTTAGCTGAAACAGACAATAATATGTAATTATAAATATACTTACACTAGCGACCCGCCCCGGCTTCGCACGGGTGCGCGCGGACTTTTTTGTAGACCTTTTTAAGGTGTACAATACTGTAGTACATTATTTTGATCTATCTCGTAGGGTTCAGCCAGCGTTTGCAATGTAAGCGCAAAAAAATGGGTTTATTTACGACATCACATTAGAACCCCTTAAAATTGTCAGTGTTTCTCTACTATATTATGCATGTGTTATACATATAAACCTTCCTCTTGAATCACTCTATCTATTAAAAAAAAACGCATCAAAATCCGTTGCGTAGTTTTAAAGATCTAAGCATACATAGGGAGAGACAGACAGCGGGAAGCGACTTTGTTTTATACTATGTTATGATTAACCTTAAAAATACTAAAACTTATATCGATAAAAGTAATCCTCCTCAGCAAAATGAAGAGAACAGTCTCTCATAAATTCACTGACGGGCTTTCCTATCCTCAGTTTTAATATCCAAGCCTTGCACTTGTCTATACGTTCCTTTTGACCAAATTTATTTATAAGGGAAACTTGATGCTTTCCTTGTTCAGGAAACATATGGAAAGATAATTGGGGATCCCTCTTAAGCCAGGACGAAATAGCGAGGTACCCAACAATAGTGATTCATTCAAATTATAATACTCACAAAATAACGCTTATATTATAATTTTTAATGCATACAACACAAATATAAATGGAAAATTTTCAAAATACAATGGCACTCAACGGACGTTTGAATAAACGATGACCCAGTTATTAGTTTGTTGAGCGACCACCAGGGACCGTTACGCTTATGTTGTTTTATCTATTACAGTAAAATATATTAAAATAATAGGTGTGTAAATTAGATATTGAGACTGATTTTTGTAAATTTTTGAATTCGCATAGAATTACAATTCAGTATATTGTCTCCTTCAAAATAACTTCCTTGGGAAGCGCTGGAGACGGTTCTTCCATTCCTCATAGCAGTGCTGGAACTCATATATTGGAATAGGTGATTTTTCAATCTCGGGAAGAGAAGAAAGTCGCAAGGACTCAAGTCAGGCGAATAAGGAGGCTGATGAGTCACAGGGATGTTTTTACTGGCTATGTGTTTTCTAGAACCATATTTGGGGAGATTTTTCTCATCCCCAATTCGTTAGTCAAAGTCTGATGAACAGTGGCGTGATTCAAATTTAATTCTTCCCCGCTCATTCTTATCGTCAACCGACGATCTGAACGCACGGTCTTCGTGCTGCGTGGTTCATCTTCAACCGACTCTCTTCCTTCTGAGAATGCCTTAAACCACCGAAAAACCGATTTCAAGAATGTTTTTTTTTTAATTTATTTAATGGAATAAACTTCACAAAGAAACGGTGATTCTTGATTCAAAGAAACTCTTCTTTGTATGCAGATGTGTAATTCCTAAACATACAAGTAGGTCCCACCCAAATCAAATTGAAAGGAAGTCAAATGGAGTTCGAATTTGTCACAGTAATATACACAAATTTAAACAGAGTTTGCGTTATTTTTTCATCTTCTTAAATGAGATTAGCGTCAGCAGCTTCCTCATTACCATCGCGATAACGCTAACGCCGCCTCGTGGAAATTCCAACGCTTCCGCCGCCCCCCCGCATAAATAAATGCATGCCCTAAACACTGGTGCCGGTTAACGGCTAATCCCACCTTTGACCCCCGGCGCGGTAGTTTAATATTCATTAATAAATGGAAATTGCCACCTCTGCTGTGGCGACATCCTCGTAAATCCGGGCTTAAATTCGAACATCAATCCCGTATTATGCTACGGTGCCGCAATACACATGCATTTACGATGACGCTATGCGAAATTATATAGGGATATTAGTTCTTAATCGATTCGAGAAATTCGCGGACCCTAACAGAACCGTATTAATGTTCTCGTAATGTAAAATAATTCTCGTATTTTCGTAAGGAAATATAGGACCCTTATTTTCCAAACTTTCCAATAATATCTGCCTCACCAGAAAGTCGTGGAAACAGCTTGCAAAATATTTGCGAAATATTTTTTTATCACTAGTAAATACAATGTGTTTTTATTGTTGTTACTTTTTTTGAAATCTCGAGATCTGTTGAAGTTGTGGAAATTATAACTTTTATTTCGGCCAGCATTTGGTTTCTGATATTTTATACTTAACAGGTTTAAGTCATAATAAGTTTTTATACTTCACTTGATAACTCAAATCACAAATATTTTACAATGTGTTATCCAAAATTTTCTGGTGAGCAAGTCGTTTTTCGAATATTTTGCTGCAAGTCTCATTTGAAGTTTCTTTGCTATTATAGCCTTCTATTTCGGTATAATAATCACTTTTCAAAGTATGGTATGGGTTTTCTTACGAAAAATACGAATTTTTAATTCCTCTAACTATAATAATTCTCCTTAATGCGGTTCTGTTAGGGTCCGCGATTTCTCGACTCTGGTTATTAATTGTGTAATCTCGCGTCCTGTGTTAATATTGTCAGTAACATAAGTGGATAAATGGTAGCACCAGTCCTGAGAGGTATCGATGAATGATATCGTTAGAGGACCTGGTTTCGCAGGGTACAGAGTAAGTTCGTGAGAATTCCCAGCCCTGCTTTGTCTGGTATCTTTAGAACTACGAAACATGTTTTATGGGGTTAACTTATTTTTTTCTAAAATTGAAACAAAAATGTAGCAGCTGTTTAAATAACTTTTTTTTAAATGGAACATCCTATATTTTTTATTGTTGAATTCCGCTTGTTCTACTGGTTACAAAGATATAATATGTCATACTTTTTTCCACATGTTTTTGAAATATCGTGCATTAAATATATAAAATAATGTACTTGAGAATATGCCGTAATTCACACTTAGTAAGTTGTGGTTACACACTCTGTGTTATGAAAAATAAACAAAAAAATGCTGTTTTGGTTCATTCTTGCTTATGTCAGTGAAACATAAGTACATGTGTACGTTTTAAGGGCTATTAGTGTGTTTAACATGTTTTGTAAATAAGTACTATTTGAGGCAAAATATCTCAAATCATTATTTCAGGTAGAAACGAAAGAAAACATTTAAATAAATTGTTACTTGCTTATGCATATTTTAACCTGTTATTTTACATTATTATTAATTTTTATAAAATAAATATTTTTCAAAATTAACAAGTATTAATCATTAAATACTAATATAATAATATCTAGCACTCAAAACGCATGTTTCACTGACATAAGCAAGAGAAGAACCAAGACGGTAATTTTTGTGTTTATTTTTGACAACAAAGAGTAACAGACTACTCGCAGTTTACTACAAGTTACCTTTTATTATAGAGTATATTATTTCATAGAGACGTCCAAAAAAAAGTCGTAAAATAGATCATGGAATTCATATTTAATGAAGAACAGATTCGTGTTTCGTTTGAAATTTATTTTAGAAATTGCAGCAGAATCAATGGAAACTGGATATATTCGATGAGAGCTGCATATGAGGACTTCAGGCAAATTTTTCCAGACGCAGTTATTCATTTCGACCATTTTAGCAGGTCAGTAATACGTTTCCTACATTTTTACCGGCAAACTCGAAGCGTCAATCGTAAACAAGGGAGTGGCAGATCCAGAGTAAGGACAGAAGAAAACGTTGAAATGGTCAGGCAAGTGATACCGGACAATCCAAGAACATCAATTACTCATCTAAGCCAACAAGTGAATTTGCCCTATACAACACGTCAACGAATTTTGGAAGATGATCTGGAGCTCCATCCATATCGTCTGCAATCCTGAAATTCTTAGAGCGGAATAACCTCTAACACTAGAGTTCTGCAAATGGTTGATTAACCATTTTAACAATAACGATGTTGTGTTCGAAAAGTTTTTTTTTAATGACGAGGCTTGGTTCCATATTTCGGGCTATGTTAATTCTCAGAATGAGACTTTGGAGTGCTGCAGACAACCCTCACTTTTATATTAAAACTCCATTACACTCTCAAACAATTGGAGTGTGGGCTGCTTTGAGCAGAAGGATTGTTGGACCTATTTTTTTTAACCGAACGCTGAATGGCGGAGGGTTACTGTTTAGAAATTTTAACACCTTTTTATACAAATGTTGCATGACGACGAACTGCAAGAAGGTTATATTCAACAAGATGTAGCTCGTGTGCATACTACTAGGGAAACAATTAATTATATAGGCGAATTTTTCGAAGATTGTGTAATTATTTGAACACGCAGACCATATTACCCCCTAGATCTTGCGATTCGACACTCTGTGATTTTTTTTCTATGGTATCTAAAAAGTTCAATTTCTGAACCTCTCCTTGACGATATGGAAGACCTTCAGCAACGCATTGTCAATAAAATTGAAGAAATTAATGGAACACCGTAGATACTGCACGTTATTGAGTTAAAATAAGAGCTCAAATGTATATAAATATGAGCGGTCGTCATTTTCTTGAAATAGTGTCTTATTTTTTTCGAAAATATAGTTTCTCTTTAAGAAGAAGTTTTTTATTTCTGTTTTTTATATAACCGCTAAAAGTACCCGTCACAAAATGTGAGCCTTAACAATTCAATGAGGTTATAAATCGGTGTATTTATTCTTCACAGTTTTAAAAACCTGTGAAAGAAAGTACAACATTCATATGTAATATTTTTGTAATCAGAAGAATAGGCGGAATTCAACAAATACAAAAAAATTCAGGATGTTCGGTTTAAGAAAAATATGTTAATTAAACAGCTGCTACATTTTTCTTTAAATTATTTTTCTGACATCATATTCTGATCTCAGAAAAAAACAAGTAACCTCTGTAAAAAAAGGTTTTGGCTCCTCTAAAGATAACGGAGAAAAAGGGGGTGGAAATTCTTCGACTTACGGTGGGCAAATTTGGCGTTTTTAGGGTATCTCTATTAGGCTGCCCCCCCTCTTTTGTGAAATATTCTTTTCGTTTCGTTGTAAAAAAATTGTTTTTTAGTTTTCGGGTGTCGATAATCGTTTGTTTTGAAAATTTTGCACTCTATTTTTAATTTATCTTGTGTAGTTAGTTATGGTTTCTTTTTTTTTAAACCTATTGGCTTGTTGCTAGAGGATCTCTGGGGCTGAGTGAAATAAATTGTTTTCTATAAAGGATATGTTTTCAATGTGAATGCCTGGAAAATGGATGATGTAAATAAAATTTGATTTTGTTTATGTTTGGTTTGCTTGATTTGTTTTAAGTTTGTTAAAGGAAGGGCGATAAAAGTTTTGTGTTTTTTCAAATGGATATATTTGAATAGTCAGAACTTTTTAGTAAGAAAATGAATAAGGTAATAAACCAACAAATTTTTCAAATGTGAGGATGTTGCTTGTTGTTGGTGTAGTTTCTTCTTCAAGGAGGTCTTATTAGAGACTTAGTTTTAAAAAAACAATAGACCTATAAATAATCTTTAATGTACTAAAAATGCAGCAATTTTTTTTAAAAATTGAATGAAAGTTAGTAGTGTTCACAATTAGTTCTCAAGTTGTGTTCAAAATGAGGTGTTGTGCCCTTCTATATATCCAATTATGATTTAATGGTAATATTCCATGAAGAAATCCATAAAAGATTTTAAGGGACACCCCATAATTTTTATTAAAAATTGGAGGGAGGGGGTGGTTTCCTTGTTCTTTTTTGGGGAAATTAAAGACAATTTATACAAAAAAGACAATTATTAGAATAGATGTTACCGTCAATATTATGATGTACCCCCTTTTCTCCTTTTCTTGGTTCCTTATAGGATTTGGTGAATTTTTTTCTTCCGGTGCAAGTAACTACTTTCGATTTTTAAATAATACCTGTGTATATTTTTTTTTTAATCAAACAAATGTGTTCAAATAATATATTTTTATTTTATTGGGCATTCCTTCTTATAAAAATTAAATCCTTAAAAATTTTTTAGGAATAATATCAAAATTGTTTTAGAATATTTCAATGGAACCATTTGTACGTACCATTATTCTATATTATTTATAATATGGATAATAAAAAAATTTAAGAGAAATGAAAATTTTTTTTTGTTATACTAATAAAGGTGGTTGAATAAAAAATAAAAAAAATAGTTTCAAAATTTTGTAATAATTTAATAATTTCTGAGGTTTGGCGTTGCATTTGGCGTCTTATCGTAGAACAAAAAATAAGGGTGTTGGGCTTTTTTTTCTCAATTGAAGGTATTTTTTTTTGGAGGAGCTCTTTATCTTCCGTCTTTCAGTAACTTCTAATTTAATTTTAATTCATTTTACCGTGGGTCCTTCATTTTGAATTTCTATACCATTCAGCAAATGAAACAAAAAGTTATTTTTTTTGTTAGTTTAGATTCTGTTTTGTCGTTAAATATCCCAAATTAAAATAGTGTCCAAAATAAAATAATTCCCAAAAAATATTGTTGGTTGATTTTTCATTTATTTTTTGGTATATATTGTTCCATTTGAAAAAATTGAGTTCTTAAAAATTGTGAATTATTTGTCATAAATCACATAATTTGTATTTGAATCGATTTAGCGTTAAGGGTATTTAAATAAATAATATTAAATGAAAATTAAAATTATAATTGTAAAAAATTGGTTAAACCACTATGGTATGTTGAAAAAATTATGCAAATTCAAAAATGCAATAATAAAGGGTGTTCCATTAAAATAGTTAGTGTATTCCAAAAAGTGATTTAAATCCTTATATATATATCCCATTTTAATATTTAAAATAAAGGAGAAAAGGGGGGTGTACATGTCCTTTAACCCGTTTAAAAAAGTGTTCAAAGGTGTGAATTGATAAAAGAGAAATAAAATTTAGGTAAATATATGTCGTATTTTTTTAATCTGTTAGTTTTGTTTTTGTAAAATTTGTATCGTATTTTTAATACATATTTGTTACAAATTTGTTGTTAAGTGTGTTAAATTTCTTATGAATATGTTATAATTAATTATTAATTAGTCACTAATATGTCATAATTAGTTATTTAAGTTTAATTCCATTTTTATGTTATTATTTATGTTATTTTCGAGGAGTATTTCCAATTTATTTAAAATGTAAAATTGTTATATAAATCTCCTAAAAAAAAAAAGTATACCTTAAAAATTAAAATTTTAATTTCTAAAATAAAACCAAAACTTTTTTAAGAAAAAAATTCTTTTAATCATAGCCAACTGGTTTCCATTTAAAAAAATGAAGTTAGCCAATGAAATAAAATATAAAAAATTTTAAGAAATCTATTCTATTAAAAAGTGTTAAATAAAATTTCTTCTAATTATAAAACAACCGTATAAAATAAAATAA
Organism: Aromia moschata; assembly: GCA_029963805.1. Classification (NCBI taxonomy): domain Eukaryota; kingdom Metazoa; phylum Arthropoda; class Insecta; order Coleoptera; family Cerambycidae; genus Aromia; species Aromia moschata. Next base: position 146,921 of record JAPWTK010000635.1, read on the forward strand.
AAATAATTTTGTTAAATAAAAAAAGTATAGAAATTCTGTTTAAATAATTATTCAAAAAGAGGTGTGGGTTTTCCCGTTACCAATACCCTATAAAAACATCGAAATTGCCCACCCGGTACATATACGTAGCGGCGAATTGTCGATTTATGCTGAGGGTAGGTTGTCCTAATTAGACGAGGGAGCTACTCATTTTAAAGCAATGTACAGGGTGTTTTTAAAAATACTTTTACAACCTTTTAGTTCCTCATACCAAATAAGAAAAGACCATATAATTGTAAAGTCCATAGACATTTTGAGTTTATTATGAAGTTTTGAAACTGCTATCAACGCAAAAATGCATACTAAATATTGAAAATGTCTTGCTTACATAAACGCATCCACTTGTCGGATCATGACTGTTGCACTTTTTCAAATACATCGATTTGTTGTTGCTGCAAATTCTCCTCAATGCAATTTTTGAATACCTTTTTTGGGATGTTTTTGATTTGGTGGTTGATCAAATATCATTTTTGTCTTTTTATTAATGCTTTAATATATCCTTCAGTCACGCTGGTTGACTGCCATCCTTCATGCCTTTTGAGATCCTAAATATCAACCTTACTGTTAGGAAGCAAGATCGCAGAAGTTCTCACACAATGACTGAAAGTATTGGGTAGTCTTTTAAATATACCGTATTTTTTTCGGCATTTCTGCGAAAGTGTGGATACTGACTGTACCGTGCATTTCCCTCGAGTATAAAACAAGAAAAATCGTTTACAGTTTTCCTTTTTGAGTCTTATAATTAGTCGGAAAGACTTATGATAAAGTTCATACCCATTGCACTCTGATTCTACAGTAAATACTTTTTTCTTCGTTTTGGAATCGTTTAAAGTTATGATGAACATTGTGACTATGTATCCTTATTGGCTACTGTTAAACAACATAATTCTTTGTCGACATGCGCCATTTAACCCAAAAAAAGTACCACTTCTATTAATAAAAACGTGTCGTCTGGGGTCTTGTTCATGAACTTCGTGATATTCAATGTCAAAATCTTTTATTTTTTTCGGTTCATACGTAGGTATCATTTTGACGTTTTAGAAAGGCAGCTAGCAGCTTATATTGTCGCTCTTGCATTATTTCGTATTATACTTTTCAGCATGAGTGTGTAGACCATGAATTGGATGCCACAAAGACTTTTGTCTAAAATGATAGAAATATTGGTACAAAAAACACTTTGATTAATACAAAATAACATCTTCCCATAAAAGTAAGCCAGCATTATGTTTTCAAGTCCTTGAAATGTCTTGGCGTTTCCCCATTTACAAAGCATATCATACGCTTTCTTGTATTTTTTTGTTGGATTTTAATGAAGAAAAGTTGAAGAATTTCAAGTTTTTCAAGTTCAAGCAGCATATTTTAGTCATTTTCCACGCTATTCTCGTTATCATAATCCATCACCCTGACCTGTGAATTCGATTACCGAAGATGAGTTTGTTTCGATGTTATCATTTACATACTGAACGTTATGATATGTTGCTATGTTACCTAAGATTCTACTTACTATATTTTTTGAGATTAATTAAGAATAGTATGTACTTGGAAATTGTAGAAATTATACATTTATTAACTAAAAAAACGTTGACGTGCCACGTCTGAAAAATGGTTTTACTGAACTTTATTTTGGCATAGGATTTACACCTATACCAAACTCGTTCAATAAAGTCTCACTTTTCAGATATTGACACTTAATATACTATTATTTAGCAATTTACTTTTAGTAGATATTTTACTTTTGCATGTATTCCAAAAATAAATAAATAATTAAATAAAAAAAATAAAATGGCAAAGGTAGTTAAAATGACTTTTTTGTTTTGCAGTTTTGACATTTTACTTGTTTCATAAAATGAACAGAAAATGCATGAATAACCGTTTAGCTTCCTGTGTTTTCGGTGCGCTTGCTGCGGAAGGCGACGCGACGCATCTTGCGTCGCCGCTGCAGTGCAATGCACCTATCACAATGCCGTATTTATTGCGGCACGACGTTACCCGCTGATAGCTAGTTTCCCTCTTGATGATGTCTAGACGCAATCAAAATACAGTTGCGTGGAGTCGGAGAAGCACGGATTTTGAGATGTGATTGCGAAATACTTTATTTTCGGGTTTTACTGAGGCCGTATGTATTTTTTCCTTTTGTCTGCTCAGTGTAATACACATTATCGTTGTTTGAAACATGTTCAATTCAAGTATCAAGGTTGGCCGGAGTCAATAATGGGAATAATTACGATACCTATGAAAAAAGTCCACTGCTCGAGATTAAGATCACGATTAACTGAAGGGGGTGGTCAAGCAGTCATTTTCGCCATTACTATCCCTTAGAAACCCATTGTAGCACTCCCATTTTAATATAGTGTAGCCTTTTATACCACCACAGCTTCGTCTTTTTTATTAGACTGCATAATTTAGATAGGGACTCGAAACGAATTGAATTTAAAACCTCAGTCTTATTAGGCCTTCACACTGACATAGCACATAAACTGAGATTTCCTCTTCCTCCAAGGAAGACAAGACAGAGGAAATGTTTCCATCTCCGAGCAGAATGTACATATTTTTGACTCTACTAGACCAATAAAGACTCATAATATGTCTATTTAGTCGACAGTATCCAGTTAATCTTTTCAACATTTTTATTTCAGACTCAATAGACTTTTGTATAGATGTTTGATGAAATTTGGATAGATGTTCTTTTATAAACTGCTTCGTCTATTTTTGGCTTGGAAAATTTGAGCACCATTTCAGTGACACTAATGTATCAATGTCTTTATGCATGATTTACCACCTCCCAAACAGGTTCTGGTCCTGTTAGAGTATACGAGTGCCTTATTTTGCTGTCTTGTCATTACCTTTATGCTCGTTATCCTACCTGTCTTGTCTCCACATGGTCCCATTCTAGTTTAATGGTAATCTGTATGGAGCTTTCAGCTCTGCTTGGTTATGATATCAGATAGTTCTCAGTACCCAGCGTGATACATTACCTGAGGAACCAGTTCTAAAAATCAGGACCAGATTATTTTCCACAATTTTCTTGATTTGTTATCAAAATAACATTAGTCCGCCATATTGTAGCCAAAATTTGTTAAATGAAACAAAAAAATGGTATAAACAATTTATTATTGTCTATACTAAATTATTTATTTTTGAAAGTTGAAATGAAGGTTCTATTAACATATTAATTGTAGACTTATTGACGTATATAAAGGGGTCTTCTTGACTCCTCTTTCATATAATGTATATACTATATTTCAATGGAAAAACTTTTTACAAACACAAAAAATACAATATGTTATTGTTTATTTATGGGTATCTCTTATATCTCTAGGGTATGGTCGTACTACCTCGTAGTACGTTCGCTGTGCGCGAGGGCAAAGCTATTTTGGGTGTACTGTACATACAGATTAATACGTAGAACTCCTTTTTATTTTCATTTGTAGCGGGTTTATTGTGTAGCAAGGCTCAGCGAATTATATGTTGCCCCGACTGTCTCTTCTCCACGGGGTTAAACGCATACGGATCAATAATCGTCTGACCCTGGCCTAACCGTCCTCCTCCACAAACAAAACACAACTGTTGAACGCCACTATGAAAACCAATAACGGCAGGATACAATAATACGCCACGGCCATTCCAACAGTTGTCTGAGACGCAAAACGACAACGGTCGTAATCACAGAGAGTGGTGTAAATTTTGGATTTCGCAGAAGCTAGTGCCGCAGACACTAATGTAGCGTTCTACGTAGTCTGCGCTGCTAATATAATTTATGATATTGTAGTTTACAGCGTCTTGCCATGTCTGCTGGAAAAGTGATTTTCCTTTTCGTTGTTTTGAAACACCAGATTTATGTGTGATATCAGTCATCACGTAAGAGAAAAACTACTTGAATATTATGGACCTTTGAGAATAGATGTGTCTTTGTAATGTTGAGGAGCTAAAATTATTTTTGCGATAGGCTATCAGAATAAAAAAAATCCCGTTCACTCTTATTCTCCGTTACATCGAACCGCAGATTCTAATTAGACCTTATTAAGTCTAAGTATTATTGTGATATACCTATCTTACGACGAACAACAATGAACGATGGTAAGTATCGCAGCAGGAATAGAGGAACTGCCCTCTAGTGTGCCTAAATGGGACTCGTCATATTCCGGTGTGTTGACAAGGTCAGGCATCTGTCAGCAACTGATCTCAGTCGTTCCTGAGAGCATACCACCAACGGTAGGTCCATTTAGCGAAAGTAGAATGAGACTAATTTCTCTTCAAAACTGGATGGCAATCCCTCTATGTTACCGCTGTAGTCTCCTGGCGAGAAAAGCTGATACTTTGATGAGACCAAAGGGTCGAAATCCGGATTTGGGTTTCTAATGACGAATACCAGCGAAAATTCGTAAAATTTAATTTTTTTTCTAATAAATGTATTTAAGGCCCTTAATAAATGTACCTTAAAATTAATATCTTGTTAATTTATTTTCGAAAATAAATTTATTTCTAAAATAAAATAAAAACACTATTTACTGGCAAAAAAGTGTTCATCATCCAAAAATTTTTTAACCTGAAGGGCTTTAGATATAAAATTGACGAACGTGAAAGCCTCACTTGGCGGACGCTAACAACACAGGCACACAAAAAAAGTCCTGATACAGAAAGGTGAAGTACCTTCTGGTACGTTGTTCGGTGTACTAAAAACGAATCTCAGAAACGAATCACCCTTAGATTTCACCCCAGCACACCCTAGCACCCCCCAAATGGTCAAATGTTCACATCATATAAAAATTCAAAATAAATATCTCATTCGTTTTTCGGTGTGCTAACGAATCTGAGGTCATAATTTACCCATCACCCTTAGATTTCGCCACAGCACCCCCTAGAACCCCCCCCCAAAGGGTCAAAATGTTAGTTTATATAAAAATTCAAAATAAATATCTCATTCTACGTTTCTCGGCGTGTTAAGAAAGAAACTGGGGTCATGATTTACGAATGACCCTTAGATTTCGCCCTAGCACCCCCTAGCACTCCAATGTGAAGAATCATAATGAAATTATATATAATTTGCCTTGCTATGGCTAATGATAAATTTCGTCCGTCTAAAAGAGTTTCCAGCATCAGCAGTATGAATTTTGCTTTACTAACCTCTTGACCGCAAGCTATGCGAAAAATCTTCTGGGATCTGGAAAAAAGCATTTGCCCTTCAAGACAGACTTAGAGCCTGATATACAAAGTACTGAGGATCTAATTTTGTCTTAGACTAGCAATCCAGATAGCCGAAATATTTCCAAAATCATAAAAATTTTATTTTTTTAAATTAATATGTGTGAAATTTTCAGTTAATAGAAGAATTTCGAGTTCACAGAAGCACAAATAGCAAAACTGTAAATTTTCCCCAAGTCTGTACAGGCGAAATTCGTGGATACTGGAGTGAAGAGGATTATCAAGAACCCAAGATTTTTCATATATCATACAAGCGGCGTTCACTCAGCCAGCATATGCGTAAGATCAATTCACACTGCTGGAAACCTTCTAGGCAGACGAAATCTATCAGTAGCCAGAGCAAGGCAAATTATATAATTTCATTATGATGCTTCACATAAGCCTAATTTAGGCCAATTGTAACATTTGAGTGTTTTGCTGAAAATTCTAGGATGATGGGTTAATTAAAAAAAAATTGTCACCGTATTCAATTTTAACACAGGTGCCTTAGGTGACGATAGGTTTGAGGCCCGTGGTGTTTTTTTTTTTAATTAAAACAGGTGCCAAAATACAGTGAAATTTTAAAACCGTGGGGGATGAAGGGGTTGGCCGCGGTGCCGGGGGGAGATAGGTAAATTAAAACTACTTTTTATTTGCCATATTCGGTTTCAGTACTGAAAAAAAGTAGAATTAATTATTTATTTAGAATTTTTATATAAAGTAAAATTTTGACCCTTGGGGGGGGGGGGGGTGATGCTGGGGGGTGCTGGGGCGAAATCTAAGGGTGATGGGTAAATAATACCTCAGACTCGTTCTTAACACCGAAAAACGTAGATGAGATATTTATTTTGAATTTTATATAAACTAACATTTTCACCCTTTGGAGGGGTTCAGGGGGGGTGCTGAACGATTGAAAGACATGATGAAAATCATGTACGATTTACGCCAATAGATGACATTTCTTGAACTTGAATTAGCTATACAAGTATGATAAATACTTAATCAAGTACTAGAGTCCAATCTAAAATTACTCTTTTCTCTATTGGACGACTTTTAAGGAAACAAGGGGTTTTGCTACACTCGGACATCATCGAGAGTCTTTACATAAATGTCCATTATTTCGCTATGTTCCCGTTACTTCTGCAGACACGGAACGTCCATTTTCTCTGTACAAGTGGATATTCACCAATAAATGACGTCGTTCTAACTCCAGCTCAGTTGGAACACATTTTACTGATATACTGGAGCTACACGTCGGCACCATTCACAGAGAGAATGAAGTGAACCTTTAGCCACCCGCGCAGCCTTTGAAAGGTTTTGTCAATGGACGTCTAAACTTGTGCCGAACAGATTACAGTACAGGTAAACCTCGTTTTACGCAGGGGTTCCGTTCCCACAGACACCGGCGTAAAAAAAATCGGCGTAAAATGAACACAAATATATAATGGAAAGTCAGGTTCCATGTCAAAATTCTAGGAACAATCTAACATGTTTATTTAATACATAGCCTGTATACATTTATTCAAAATAATTTATAAATGTATTTAATAAATAAAGTTTAAACCCTTTTACAAAATAAATAATAATTTCTTAATATAATTAATGGATTTTTTAAAATAAATACTAATTCACTGTTCGTGGTAAAATAAATTCTCACACTTTTGAAAAAAAATCCAATTTTATTTGGTTTGATAGTTGCTTCCTTTCTTGCAGAATCATTAGGTCGAACAGAGCTGTGACGCTTCTTTTAACATTTGCCTTTGATTGAAATCCCCGTTTATCTCACAGAGCTCATCTGTTAACTCTATAGAACACAGACTAATAGAAGAACGGATACGAGTTAGATCGGCCGTTTTTAGGGTTCTCCTATCATTTTCTTTCTCATCCTCCTCCTTCTTCTTCTTCTTCAGGATTTTCTGATTGAGGGTTATCTAATTCCTCCATCAACTCGCAGCGCCTACTGTCATCTGGTGTCGGCCGAACCGGGGAATCCCACGGTCGGCAACGACCGGCGTAATTATTGTGAATCGGCGTAAATCGAACCGGCGCAAAACGAGGTTTACCTGTATTTGTGTTGTGTTACTTAGCCGGATTTCACCTGCCATATAGCTCCTGATATACAGTAAGGAATGGTTTTCTACCCATCACCTTCTTGCGGCTTATACCATTTTAAAAAAAGCACAATATGTCATAGATAGCGTCCTCTACTGGTGATATGAAAACTATGAAAGAATTTAAATTTCTCAAAAAAAATGCATATCGAATTTCGTGCAGTTATTTCAATTTGTTCAGAAATAATAGAAAAAAAAACTAAAACAAAATTAAAAACTCCCTGTGTCTTGGTTATCAACAACAATTGGACTAATGTAAGACTAGCTAAATCAATCACATTATTTGGACCTAAGAAATTGGCTGTTGCACTATATACCATTACTTATGAATCATTCTGTAGAATTTTTATTGGCACGTCTTGTCTAATTTGTTAAAAACACCCACTATTTAGTTCCACTATTTTTCTGATTTACTAGGTATTGCATCAGGTTTGGGTACTTAAGCAGATCATTTTTTGTTGCCGTACATGTTATAAAATAACAGTGTGTGTTCTAAACTTTTATCGAGAGTTTTCTTTCAACGCTAACATTCTGCGATTGCTCGAAATTTTATTGTGTATTAAGTGAGAAAAAAAAATGGAAAGAACATATTCAAAGAAAAAACCGGCACACAAAGACGTAATCCCTTGGTGAAATCAAGTTCAGGATCAGAGGAAAATGTGTAAATTCGACGAGGAACATGTTTTCGAAAGATTTTATTTGAATAATTTATAAGGAGGGGGAGATGCTGGTAGAAATCCATTAGGATTTGTGTGCAGGTTTTACATGGCTCATGTTATTTGATGAGAAAGATAAGAGGCTACAATGATAAACAAACTGACCAAATGAAATATCTCTAACTTTGCGGTTTAGGAGGATATAAAAATCTACCAATTCCTTTGCAATGTATTTATTTTAACTAAATGTGAGCGAATTACTTTTAAGTACCAAGTACTCGTATGTTATATTTATCACTGTACTCGATATGAAGTAGAAAATACATTTAGGTTTTAGTTGCTTTTGGTACTATTGAAAGGATACTTAATCAGAAGGATAGATCTTAATCAGAATTCAGATTTTCAGTAGCTACATCTTTTTGGCAATGCATTAAACGAATGCGTTCGTTCGTTGTCATTTGCCGTCAGTTATACCGCACTGATTAGACCTAATAAGGACGAAATCCGAATCTGGGTTTTCTGAGAGTGAATGACGAGCAACAGAATTATTCTCGTTTCATACCAAAGATAGGTAAAGGATGAGTATCCCTAAGGCCGATTTTCGGATCCCTTGAAATTCATTGCAAGCAGATGGAATAACTTTTTACATAAAATTTAATCGATTCCAGGCCGAACGTTTCGAAACTCTATTGACTCGCATATGTGCCCATAAACATACAACTGAGGTAGATAAGATAAGATTGAAAACAGCTTAAACCCTATTCAAAAATCATTATCACTATTGAAATAAGGAAACCGGAAACTCAAGACCTTGAACTCCAAAAAGGCTGTAGGGTTGCGACCGAAACCCTAGACGATAATACCTTCCACGCCCCAAATTCTCAAAAAAAAAAAGAAAAAAATAACAACGATGCAAGACAAGAAGACGCGGTATAGGCATATAAGGTTTATTATTATTATTATTTCAAGAATCATTTTTCTAAATCGATGAAGAATGAAGATGCTGATCTATTTTTGTCCAAAGAATCAAAATGTGTGATCACTGTGATCAGCGTGAGCAGATCAAGCTAAATAAGAGTTTTGCACATAAACCTGCAGTTTTTCTGAAGTTGAAAACCCTGTGATTTTTTGAATTTGAATATTATATATTTTTTCACCCTTATATTGCGTACATACGCCCATTGTACGTTTTTGGACACATCAGCGTATCAACAGAATTCGGAAACGCTCTGTTTGAACTGGAATCGACTGAATATCATTTTTTTAAGTTATAAATAAGTGATTCCACCTATTTACAACGATTTTTTGAGGAGGCCGAAAATCGGCTTTAGGGACCGTCTTCCTTTCCGGTAGACTGAAACAATTGCTTTATAGAAAATTTAGATCGTTACAACTTATATATTATTCTATTTATTATTTCCATCTTTGCTGGTATCATGTCATTTATAAATGGATTCTAAATTCATACACGAAACATCTAATTCCGCGACCCAATCATGTTCAAAATTTCATTATGCCACGCATCACGTAATATTCTCTCAGGTTCGTCCATTCAGGCGTTCCTAGTACACCCTTAAAGGGCTCCGGGTCCCAGGACGATTTCGTTCCTATAACGAGGTTACCCGCCGCTGAACTTCGTTAACCCCCACGCAACTCCTGGACGGTGACAAACAAACAGATCGGCGCTGTGTGCCTAGGCAAGAGCCCCTTTAATAGGGGATAATTCCGGTTTATCGGGGACGGTCTTGCTTATCCCCGGGCATCTGCATATTCTAGATGGCGCGGGCGATGGCGTCGCACGGAAATTTATTATTGTCCTTTTTAATCCACCAGTGTTTGCCAAGGTGCGCGGAGAAGGAGCCGACAATGGGAGGCTGATGAAGTTTGAAGGCCCAGTAGGGGTCGAAACTGTTGCCATAGAAGCGAGTAAGTAATTAACGTGGCGCTATCCCGTGGCGGCAAATGGAATTTGATATACCCATATCTTCATAATGGAAGAAAGATTTACTGTTTCTCCTATGGAAGGAGAAAAAGATAGCTAGATAACTTAGACTGTAAATATGTAGGGTGTTCCATTTAAACTAAACAAATTACACTCGAACCCCTCTTATTTCACCTTCGCTTAATTCACATCCTCTGTTATTTCACCACGTTTCCCCCTATTAGGTCGCGAAACCGTCCCGGTTAAGACGCCGCCTGTAAAAGTTTTAGAACTACGTTTGGAAATTGGATTCTCGCATGAATATGTACAATTTTTATTGAAAAAAAATGATTGTGTAATACATTTATTGATTCAAAATAGGTTAGGTGTCTTTTAAAAATATTTAATCTTTAAAATATTCATTCAAGTGGAAAATTGAACTTTGCCACGCACGACGCGGCACGACTGGAGTCGTATATCGGTACATTGATTTTTCGTTCAGTTGGCTCATTTTTCGTTATAACAAGTGCTGTGGTATATCTCTAAATGTTTCTTTTTGCAGCTAAAACACGAAAAAATTGAGATCTTATGATCGCGACTTAAGAGAGGATAAATTTCGTGACTTAAGCGAGGTAATGATGCACGGATTTGGCGACTTAAGAGGGGTTCGAGTGTATTTTGATTTGAAGTTGATGAAGTGTAATATAAAAAATTGATCACTTTGTATAGTATTTCAAATGTATTTTATTTGCAGGGAGCACCTTATGTTCTTATACCCTTATTATTTTATTATGAATAATCAAATTGGGATCTTGCTACCCAAAAAATATACACACCGACAAATTTAACGGAATGGTGATAATTTTCCTAAAAATATTTATATATTTTTAGGAAATATAATATATGTATGTATATTTTTTAAAGGGTCATGTTTTGTTCACGGATAAGAGCCGTTTCTGCAAGATTTCGATTCGTGGTAGGGAAAAAGTGGATTATCGTTGGAGAACAAAATGAAAAGTTTAATTTTACTGGTAAGTACTGTCTCTTTTGGTGGAGGGTAAATTATTGTATGGGGTGGGATATGTTTAGGAACACGCACAGAGTTGGTGGTGACTGATGGCGGTGCTTTAACTCCAGATAGATATATAAAGAATGTTCTGCAAAATACAATAGTATCATTCGACAATGATCGTCTCCATGTGGCTCGATGTATAACTGATTTTCTAAACCAAATGGAAATACCAACAATGGATTGATTTGCATGTTTCCCAGACTTTATTCCTATAGAACATATCTACCACATGTTTGGCAGACAACTTACAACCAGATTTCCTGCTATTCAAAACACAGAAAAGTGAGAGCTGCTCCAATCGACGTATGGGAGAATTTGCCTCAAGAAATGATCAACAACTTCATTAAAAGTATGCGAAACAGGTGGCTGCTGTTATAAGGACCCGGAGGGGTACAAATGTAATTTAAAAAAAATCTTTGTTATTTTTCTTGATCAGTAAATGTTTACAAGTCAAAATATACAACTCATTGTCAACAAAAATCTCTTTTTGTCTTCGAATGTTTGTAAACATACTCCAAAATGGCATACAACTTTGAAAAAACAAACTGAAATTAGCTATTTATTAGGTCTCTTTTCCCTTTAAGAGATTCCATTCAAATGTGTTAGGAAAAAACAATGTTGTCGAGAAAAAACTCCAATGTATCCCCGTTCGTTTAAACTTGCCGGTGTATATAGTTTACGACGGTTATTTCAGACTCCAATTATGTAAATTAAGAAAAAAAAGAAATAAAGAGAAACACCAAATATCTCCGAAACAGATTGGTATGTGGAGATTATGATAGGTTTTTTTTTTATCTCAAAATTGTATCCCTATATTTGGTTTTTGAAACTTTTATATTATGTAAATAATATTTTAATTATCTATCTCATCAATAGATAAAGAAAAAAGTCAAACAACATCAACAAAATGTCAATATCATGCGGCAGCTTCAAATGGAAAGTGATGAAGTGAAGTGAAAAATGGTTATAAATATGTCGAAGTAAACACTAATAAAAATGTTGAACTGATAATAACATGTAGTCCATGAAATCCTGTTGCTATAAAAAATTATGATCCGTAAGCAGCATCTGCAATTGTAAATGGTGCTTCGATGTATTCATAAGCTTATAGTAGTGTGAAGTAAAATCCCAGTACTACGGTTAATAATAATCCATGAAGTGATTGTTTATAATTTTTTCTATTAATCCATGGTGAGCTTAAGTAACAGTTAATCCTGAAGTCAATAAAATTAAAGTATTTTTAATGGCAATTTCAATTGGATTAAATGTTTGAATTCCTTTAGGTGGTCAGTTTATACCAATTTCAATTCTTGGGGAAAGAAAATTACGAAAGACTCCTCAAAAGAATGAAATAAAGAAAAATACTTCTACTGAAGTAATAAAAAGAATTATCCTCATCAGAATCCTATAGTAACTTTAAAAGTGTGTAAATCTTGAAATGTGGCTTCTCGTGTGATCTCTCGTCATCATTGAAATATAATTAAACTTGTAATTAATAATCCTAACAGAAATATATCTCTTTGTATAAATGGAATCATTTAATTAAACCACTTATAGTAATTATTGCCCTAAATGCTCCCAAAATTGGTCACGGTCTAACATCTACTAGATGAAAGGGGTGGTTTTAATGTGCAGTCATTATATTAATTAACTTCTCTTGAATATAGTGTTCTTAAAACAGCAAATACATAAGATTGAATGATTGAAACAGCTGATTCTAAAATTAAGTAGAATTTGGGTGACAATAAGAAAATTAACTGTAAACAGAGTTATCGAAGAACCAGTATTTCCTAATAATGATATAAGTAGGTGCCCAGCAATTATGTTTGCTGATAACACAGCCACACAGAAAAAAATCATTTTCGGGTTCGGGAGTCAGACCATGTTTACTACATGTTTTTGGGGTCGCTGAATCCGAATCTGGGGCTGGAATCCCCATCGGGCTAGGGTTTCCCATAATCTCAAAAAACTTTTTTGAGCTATATAGATACCGATAAACCCTTCACATCAAACCCCTTAACCTTTTGAAACCATAACACAATAACCCCATGATACCTCGAAACCATAACTCCATAATCATATAGCCCCATAACACCATAACCCCATAACTCCATTGCCCCCAAATCAAACGAAAACAGTTCATCTCAGGCAATTTGTATTAATGCAAATTTTCACGGATATTCAGGATACGTTCGAACAGTGAAATGAAACGTAATAACCCTATAACCCAATAACCTCCTAACCCCGTAACACCATAACCCCATAACCCCAAGACCCCATAACCCCATATCAAACGACACCTGTTCATTTCTGGCATTCTGTATTAATACATTTTGTCACGGATATTCAGAATAGTTTTGACCAGCGGAATCAAATGTTATAAACCCATAACACCATTAAACAATGATGTCGTCGATGAACCGTCGGCATTAGCGTTACTCGATGTACACCGCGGGAAGGTTGCACGATCGGATTTTGTACTTGTAAACCGGATGTTTGTGATCATATAGCTCTATCTTATAAGACCATGACGGCATCTAAGCCGCAATCCAGGAACTCAGCCGGATAACGGGCTCACTCCGTTGCCCGCCGTCACCGCGAGGAGGTGCCCTGGATGCAAACGCACGCAATTTTGGGAATCCCCTTTGTAGTGGTGTTATGGGGTTATTACCTTTCATTTCACTGTTCGAACGTATCCTGAGTGTCCGTGAAAATTTGCATCAATACAAATTGCCTGAGATGAACTGTTTTCGTTTGATTTGAGGGCAATGGGGTTATGGGGTTATATGATTATGGAGTTATGGTTTCAAGGTATCATGGGGTTATTGTGTTATTGTTTCAAGGGGTTAAGGGGTTTGATGTGAAGAGTTTATCGGTATATAGCTCAAACATGTTTTTTGAGGTTATGGGAAACCCTAGCCCAACGATGGGGTTATTTTTTTTTGTGTGGCTGTGTAATTAGCTGAAGTACACATTGATAATATAGATAAGGTGCAGAGGCGCTTTGTCAAATCTTTGTGGTATAATGTTGATAATATTTATCCAGCACGTGGAATTAGCGATCATATATTACTTCAAAAATTTGGAATTCAACACCTATCTTCTAGGCGTTTTCTTTCCGGTATCATATTCTTATACAAATTGTTAAATAATAAATTTGACTGACCTAAATTATTGTCATTGATAAATTTTCGAGTTCCTGGGGTACTAACGCGAAATAATGCTTTATTCTATTTACCGACACCTTACACTAACATACTTATTTTCTCTCCACTATACCGAATATGCTCTAATTACATGCAAATTCAGGATGTGATTGACATTTTTAATTGTAATATTAAGGATCTGAAGAGAGCAATTGCTCTAAATTATTTTAGCATCTAGGTACAATGAGTACCTAGACCTACTTGTGAACTTATATATACTTTTTTTCCCTACATATATATTTTATGTTTTTAAATGTTGGACTATATTTGTATTCACAACTACTCTGTTATACTATATCATGTATAAACAATAATTGTGTTAGTTTAACTATTGTATCCTATACTTGTTATTGTACTTTTCCCACCCTGTAAGTGGCATTAGCTGTTGGGTGGTGTAGTAGTACATAATAAAAATAATAATAATAAATAATAATCGTACAGCTAAAGTTCCTGGGCGGATAATATTTCTAATTGTTTCAATACATACTATAAAAGGTATAAATACAGGAGGAGTTCCTAGCGGAAAGAGGTAAGCAAATATATGAATGGTATTATTGATTCATCCATAAATTATGAATTTTAATCATAATAGTAATGCTAACGTTAATGTTAAGGTTATATGCCTTGTTCTTGTAAAAATGTATGGAAATAATCCTAGAAAATTATTGAAAAGAATAAAAGAAAATAAGGATACAAAGATTAACGTTCTTCATTTTGAATTATTGTTTCCAATTACAATTTTAAATTCTTTATTTAAATTATAAATAATAGTAATTTATAGATAATCTGATGAAAACTTTAATAAATTAATTCGAGAAGTCGGAAGAAAAAAGGTAAGATTGCTACGACCTCCAAAGCTACGACTTCATTATATATAGACAACAATATTTTTTTAAATTTCTGCCCTGGCTGATTACACAATCCAAAATTTTTAAGGCAGATGTGTTCGGCAAAACTGAACTTTTGTCAATGCAACTCTTCTCTTTCTTTCTCGATCTTTTTGTGTCAGGTCTTTGAAATACTTGGTCTTTCATAGTGTAATATGTAGTTATCCAACAGGTTCTTAAATTTTTCTTCAAAGAATGTGTTCAAAGGACACCCGCACAATTCTTATCGGAAGTGCCCCTTGGTGAAAGTGGCTGAATTTTTGTTATTTTGCTCTCCATAACTCTTCTTAATAAAGTTATATGGGCTCAAGTCGTTCAAATGAACAGGTTTTTTTTTTGATAAGGCCTAAAAATATTCTTCTTTTCTTCTGTCATTGTTGGAATTGGAAAATATTGTGTAAGTTAATAGATGTATTTATATATTAATATGAGATTTTAAATGTGAATATTAGCATTAAAAATCCATAACTTGCCCCTAGCTTGAGATATACAGAGTGTTCCAAAAAACGGTGATGTACCAAATTTTTTTTAATGGAATACTCTGTATATATTTACATTTTCCAATACTCTTTGACGAGCTGATTTTAACGAATGGCAATTAAAGTAAATATTTTGGGAGCGACAGATAAATGAGAATCGTAATTTTTAAAGCTTTCATATACGATTTTTTAATGACGACTAAAGAATAAATTGAGATAAAATCTAGTTAGATTAGATTTATTAATAGTAGCTTAATGTGTCATTAAACTATGAGTAGATAGTAGAATGACAGTAAGATAATTTATAGCTACGTAAATTTTCTCGTAACCTTCACTATTACTTCCGGCATTTTTTTTAAATTTGCTCCAGTCAGTTATTCTCCGAATCAATTGTGGTAACCTGTTAGGTCTCTGAAAATAAACTTTAAATAGTGAATGAAATTTAGTGGACTGGGGTCGGTTACACCAATTTCATCAACTCCTTTGTCCAACCCATTTCTAAAGTTTTAATTTAGTCGATCTAGAGTAGATATTGTCATTTTTTCTCTATGCAGCAATTATTTAATTATTTAAAAGCTATATAAATTTGGGTCCAGTTAAATTTTCATCTAAAAAAATGGCCCTATGATTCAATTTCTGTAAATACCAGCCCGAACGTTCAGCTTTTGAAGATGCTGCGTACGCGCTTGTTACATCTAGTGAAGATTCTTGTGTGACCAATAACGACAATTATTGCCGAAATGTTTTGAGGTTTTGGACAAAAAAAAAACGCAAATTTTTGCCAACTATTTGTCTAATTCTTTGGAGTATGGCAAAATGTGAGTTCATTTTTCAATTGGAAAGAAATGATAAGAGGGGCCTTTTTTCTTACAAATCCTTGTGACCAAAGGATTTGTGAGAAAAAGGCCCTCTTATCATTTCTTTCCTATTTGTCTAATGTATTCAGACTTCTTCAGGACTTAATTAGTGAATGGTGAAACTATTTTTGGTCACGCAATCTGATAATAAATTAGATTTTATCTCAATTTTTTTAATTAAAAAAGTTTTGTGTAAAAACATTACGAATTCCATTTGCTTGTAGCCCAAAATATTCACTTTATATACCAAGTATCTAGTTCGTTAAAATCTCCAGCTCCTCAAAGAGTATCGAAAAATGTGAAAAAAACGCAGTGCATTCTATTAAAAAGAAACTTTGATACGTCACCGTGTTTTGGAACAGTCTGTATATTTAAAGTTAACTTCGTGTTATGGTTTTTTATCGCTAATGTTCGCGTTTGAAATTTCATATCAATATCTCTTTCAACATCAGATATATTTACAGCGTTCCTTACTTTCGTCCATCACTGTAGTAACAACAGATTGTCATTCTCTGTCTTAATAATCTTACTATAAAATCAGGTGAACATATGTCAGTTTGACAAATCTGATATAGGTTGGTTGTTAAATGGGGAACAATGTCAATATCATAAAATGTTTCATTTTAATTTTTATTATTACTTTTAATCCACGTCTTACTGACGTAATAATATTATTGCAGATTTAATTATACACATTCAAAAAACACAAATCTACACACGTACGTACAACAAATCTTCTTATTCACAATAATTTTAACACCCTGAGATCATAGGTACCTATGATCGGTTGGTAATGGAGAATAAAATATCAAATATTCAGCCAATTTCACCGATAGGCACTATCCATAAGAATTGTGCGAGGTCCCTTTTAATGTCCGAGGTTACCCTAGCATCTTCTTACAGCAATTTTCACATATCCATGCTAGCGCAGGATATTGCGATACGGACGTTTATAAATCAGCTGGTATTTCAATACATTGCGGAAAAACTACTACAAAAAATTGCAGGTCTCCGTAAAGAAATCACACCAGCTCAACTCCCACACTTTTTGCTCATGTTTTGTATATTGATGATGTTATGCATTATAAGATTGGGAAACCTATTAATGAGATCCGATGGTTCACATTACTGTTTTATCGAGTATACACCACTGCTTAATATAGATTTTATTTATTGAGTGTATTATTCATTTATACGGAGCAATTTTAAACACATCTAGCCTTAAGTTGATTTTATTCTATATACAAAAGTTAAATATGATTTCTATTATCGATTATGTTGGGGAGACACTAAAATATTTTTTCTTTCTTTCATTTCTTATATTTTCTTTCTTGGCTAGGTAAGTAGATTACATAGAAAACTTTCCTCGTATTTACTGGGACGTTAAAAACAGTTTCGCAAATACTTTACAAATCGTTAGTTTCCAAGATCTTCTGGTGAGGCAGACATTAGAGAAAAAAATTCATTCTTGTAAGATATTTTCACTGTTATCTTTTTTTACGTCTACTCATTACGCCATAAAATATGATATGAGCCACATGCTGCACTTATGAAGATATGAGAATTTTCAGTTTCACTAACCGCCATTGACGAAAATATCACTTTAAAAACACTCACTTAATATGTTTTCAAATCGTACGCCTAATCAAAATCAAACATGCGCCTAATTTCCCAAGACAGTGTTAAACTGACAAACCATCCAAATTTCCACAATCATTAAGGTCGTTTACGGGGTACATCGTTTCCCAGGACGTCTGCATCTTGCGTATACGTGGACGCAGACATGACAGATCAATTTTTCATATGGGCCGCCCCAACAGGGTGCGATCCGACGAACAATGCCCCTAGTTCGAAGAGGTTGTACAGACGCCGGTTTCTTTACCCGAACCTGAATAATAAATAAGTTTTATGATCCCTACGACGGATACGTAAAACGTAAATTTTTTCCATAGAAGGAATGTGTTCTGTAATGTATTTTATTGGAGGACCTCCTTTGTGTAGGTAGACCTAATGAAACGTATTTTTTTCTCGTCGGTATGGGAGAAGTAAAGAATGTAAAATGAATGAAATAAGATTAAATAGGAATGATCCAGTATAAACGGCAAAAGAAGTAAAAATATGGACAAAAAAGTAGTGAAAACATTTTGTGTTACATTGAACTAGGTTCTTTTTCTGGATCAGCAATATTTGGCTCATTCGAACGAATAAAACTTGAACAAGAACATGTATTTAATATATGGATACATCACAATTTCGTTTTTTTTTTTAATATCCACAATACAATTTTAGACTGAACGTATCTACTTTATAAACACTCTTAAAGGTCAGTCAAAAACAAAATATAGAAAGGTCATAAAATTGATAACTGTCGTCTACGTTTAACGGTGTTGTTACCTAGGAGGTAACGCTCTCTAGTGTGTGTAAATGGGACTATAATATTTTCGTGTGATATGCAAAATTTGACCAAAAAATTGTGCAACATTTTGCAAAGAAAGTGCGCAGCAATTACAAGCGGAGCGGAAATCACATCAATATATAGTAGAAAAGCATATTGCGTGTAAAAATGTATGCCGCTTTACATAATACTGCATATCTGACTTGTTGCCTAGGCATATTGTTCGCTATCTCTGTTTAACGTACTGAAAGCCCATCTCCTTTCTCACTGGCAGCGGTGGTTTTTTGGCGGAAGACACGGCAACTCTTTGGCAAGGCGTGTTAGTAGCTATCTTTGTTTAACTCACAAGGGCGTAGCCAGTATTTTTCTTTGGGGGGGGGGGCGCGGGGCGATCTAATGCAGATTAAACAAAAAAAGCAAAAAAAAAGGTCATTTGAGGCAACGGCAAGTGCAATCCCCCGACTATTTTGGTTTTTACTTGACCATTTGGGGGGGGGGGAGCGATCGCCCCCATCGCTCCCCCCCCCTGGCTATGCCCTTGTTAAGTCACCGAATGTCAATCTTTGTTACTAGCTTACTGCGAAACACTTTCACATCTTGCTAGCCGGTTTACTGCGCAGTGGCGTGGGCCTAGAAAGTATGCTAAAACGTAGGGTCGGACTCGTATTCCGGCATGTCATTGCTGGAAGGACGTATGAGATACCAAAAAGACAGGAATAAAAATGTGTTAATAATGTAACATATGTACCTATCGCTTGTGTCAGTCAGAAACACCGACTATCTTCACTGCTTGAGCGTACGATACTACAACCAGTAGTCTTTCGTCTAATAGCATTTCTTCTCATTAAATGGGACTGATTTGGCCTGTACATATGGTTGTGGAAGGAAAATGCAAATTCAAAATAGTTCATATGGACAGAGGACGAAACATTCGCACATTATTTTCACAAATTTCGCACAGTTGTTTGTATAACTAACACTTGTTGTTTGTTGTCACAAACATCAGCACGTTATTATTTTTTACATCTACAGAGGACAATGCATGTGTTTTTATTAGCTCTATACTTTTAGCCGTTATTTGCAAAACCCGTTTACTAACTGTGAATATCGGGGGCGAAATATCTGATACACCTAAAATTCGTATTAGAACATTAGCGACCTTATTACCGCAAAAGTCTGTTGTTTCTTCTACTGTCAGCAATATGAATTTATTGCGTATGTCTTGTTTGATATTTCCCATGACATGTTGATATGTCTTCTATAAATATGTTTTACGCAATGTATGGCTCCTAGGCAATGGAAAACTGGATACATATTTGGCAAAGATAGATTTACATGGATGCATAGACAGATTTACTTTAGACGTTTGTCTAAAGTAAATATTGTTGACCACGTCCCACGAAAGGCTAACATTTTTAACAGTACCAGTAATATTTTATTGATGAATAATCTATCTAGAATCTAAATGTCTTTCATACATAAAATATGTGATCCGTCTATTGTAAAATCCTCGTAATTTTCAACCATCTGTTTCAGTCTATTCACAAATAGTAACGACTATGCCATTATTGAAAAAATGCACACAAAACCAGATAATATCTAAATACACTACACGAACTCGATGAACGAACCGAAATGCGTACACGGTGCAAAATACCTATGTGCACACGTTTATTAGTTAATCACTCACAAAACATAAAATTATTTTAAACTCTGCGTTCTACTGTTCGTTCGTCGCTCGTTTTTATTCTACCTTCTCTGCATGGTTTATGCTTTTTATTCAGTTGTCGGCACTTAATTACAGTCTGGAGAAGTTATTTTCGTCACATCTGCTAGACGTTGCATTTTCTCTAGCAACTTTCTCTTTTGGTTGCACCCAGATCAGCTTATTTCACCAGGTTCATTTCGCAACTATATGGTGGCGAAGTAGGTTCCTCCATTCCTGTGATTTCGCCATTTCATTCACATCCATTCCTCCATTGCCAAGATTCATAATAAAATCAGCTTTAAATAATGACTCATTATGCGTCGTAAATCACCTGACACGGTTAATGACACAGCAGCAAATTTCGTGCGTGCGGCGATACCCCACTTGCCCATTTGCAGTTCACATAGTACATTTGCAATTTATTTTTTTATTTACTACAATAATTAAATATCAATTTAAATAATTGGAAGCATTACACTTACAGTAAGCAACGGAAGTTATCATACACCCACTTTTTTAAGTTTGCTTAAATTTTGATTAATTTTTGTATTACAGCATTGATTTTGTTTCCTTCTGACAGGATTATAGCTTGTGATATTCTGCGTCTAATAAACCGAAGTTGAAGGCGGTATGTCGATTGTGTGAAAAGATATCGCTAAAAAAGTAAAATTTCAACGTTTTAAAATTTCAAAGAAACGTAAATAACTTCGGAAATAGTAAATCCCTTTCGAAGTTGTTGGACTCGTATTAAAGGGAAATCTTCAGTGTATCTATTTGACTAACTGAGTCATTTTGAAAAAAAATTTCCTAGGCATGAACAAAATCTAAAGTTGAACCAAAAATATCACGCAAATTCAAAAAAGCCCTGTACGCCACACATTACTCCAACAAAAATTTAGAATTAATGTCCCTCTAGATCTCTCTGTGTTTTATTAAAATTTCAAGAACAGTGATTTTTACGAAAACGATACTCAGGATGGTAGAAATTATTGGTTGGTGGTAGTTGAATTTTCGTGATATTTTTGGTTCAGATATGTCACCCTGATGAGATTTAATAAGATATAAATCCGGATATGTGGATAGGCAGCTATCCCATTGCTCTAATAAAACAAAAACGGTCTAACTTTGTATTCGTCTTTTAGCAGTGACGTCAGGAAAAGGAGATTTCCCTTCACTCCATTTTCCCGGGAGGAAGGACGCCAAGGGTTTGCAAGTCAATTCCCGCCATAATCGCCGCATCAATCTGGAAATTATTACTCTAAACGCCGCCGACGGCCACAATTTCCAGGACTGTTTTATATTTACTAAAAGCCGATGAAATGTTTTAATCTGTTTCGGTTTCTCCCAAACTGCCGGCAGATCCCACTGATCAAAATAACTTCCGCAACCGTGGGTGTATTACGTTTTATTCGATTTGTTTTTTATTGAGTTTGCGTTATTTCGAAAGCTACAGTTATTTTTTTACAGCAGTATGAATATATTCACATTATACATATGTTCAATTCGACACAGATTTAGAAAATATATTTTTCTCGTTTCAATATAAATCGCCGTCACCGATACAGATTTTTTATATTTACAACTATTTTTGTCCATTAACTCTTGAACTATATCACGTGTACTTTAGAAATCAAATAAAAGGAAATTAAATTACTGTTGTTACGTATTTCTCTTTAAATGATTCACTTCTTCACGTCAAACACGTTTATTAATACTTTACAATTTGTCGATCTTAACTGTGTAACATTCTAATCACAACTACCTAACTCTTAGCAACAACACCACTATTTATAGTTCTTTATATGTTTTAGAAAAATGATTTGACATCTAGAATGATAATCTGTCATTCCATACAATTCTTTACTAACAGGAAATGTATAAACTAAATAGACCTTAACATATAAACTATAAACCTTAATAAATGTCAGCTGTCACTATTGTCACTTTTACAAAAGTCACAATATTTAATTTGTGTTTAATTATAAAGTATGTTAGGAAAAAAATTGTGATGTTATATTAACTTCTACAAATATATCTGCATTTTAAGTGTATAGATATCACAATTATTTTGTGATTCAGTCATTTTATGGTTTTATTGGCAATGAGGCAATATTTGTAAAGTTTCTTCACTAGATTACAAGTTTGCTCCCTCAGTGACGAAAGAGTTACTTTAGGGCTGTAAGATAATATAGAGTAAGGTATTCTAATCCTGCAATGCATGATGGGAAATGTGTCAAGAGGTCGCGCCGCCACACGTATGTCTTGAAAACTAACTTATATTATACCCAAGCTACATTTGGTTTCGTACAACTTTAAAAGTAAATCATATAATATTATTATTTAGTTTTGGTATTTAAATAACTAATTACAGCTAATTAATATTATTTGTAATGAAAAATAATTTTTGCGACGTTGATTTTTTTTTATAATTTTTATTGCCCTGGGAGTTGCATGAATGTAGCTTAGGTATTAGTTAGTTTTCAAGAGACACGTGTGGCGGCGCGACCTCTTGACACATTTCCCATCATGCATTGCAGGATTAGAATACCTTACTCTATATTATCTTATAGGGCTGTTGAGATCGCTAAATCCAAATTTATTATCAATAAACGCGGTCACGTCACATTTTCAAAATATATCATATATTTATTCCCATTTTATAACAAATAATATATTTTTTTTTAAATTGACATAAAAATATCCATGACTATTTTATGATAGCAACATAATTGTTGCTAGACTACTATAAAAAATCTTGTGGATTTTTCTTATTTGAGAAAGGTATTTGTATAATGAAAATTATTATTATCCTGCTAAAGCACCTTATTATTATTTCGTTTCTCACTTCTCAGAATAAACGCTGGGAAACATTCACCCATTCCTGCTGCAGATATGGTTACCTATTATCGCCGGGGCGCGGGGCGGCGAAAAAGGGAGGATGGTACCCGGCTATGGGTGTCCGCGCCGACGCTTTGTGTTGGATGATGTTGGAGACTGTGTTGGGGGCGTCCCTTGCCACGTGGGACACACCACGAGGTGGAAGCTACACGCTATGAAAATAGATGTGTAGCGTCGTTATGTTTTTGCCGAGATTTAGCAAATTGGGTTCTCCCACGTCGAGGGCTCCGGTGTGGAACGCCACGACGTGGGAAAGAAATTAAACCACCGACGTTGTTGATGCGGGATCCCGAACATACAGTGTTGGGCAGGACCTAGGGAGACCAGCGGAGATGACTTGACCCGGCACGGCCACGGAGCAAAGAGAGCGAAGAACGCGGCGTTGCGCTTTTTGTTCCCTATGGAACTGCGTCTCAAACCGTGCGTCCAAGTTCCGCCCATTTGTCGTTTTTCGACGGAAGCTTTCGGGTTATTTGAGTGAGCGTTCTCCTGTGACACTATCCTGATGGGTTACCTATCCCTGTCCCCAGCAGAAATAATACTCATTCATAGATTCATCCAGTCCCAAACCTTTCTTACAATGTGACATGTACAGTAATACAACTGCCTTTTGGCCGTTTTTATTCATATTATAAGGCAGTCCTAATGTCGCGATGCTCTTGGTGAATCTGGTCGTCATCACTCTCTTTGCCGAAATTACTAGGGCGTATGTCTTCTCCAGTTTCCATAGTCGCTTCAGCTCGATGGAGAGATTTTCGTATTTTGCGTTTTCCCGTTCAGTCTTCTGAATGTTGTGGGTAAGTGACACTGCGATGTCTATGATGATCCGTTGATGATGATCTTCGTTGTCCCAAAACCTTTTTTACAATGTGACAAGTTTGTAACAACCTTCTGGCCATTTCTAAGACCATATTCTAAGGCCATTTCTATTATAAGACAATTCCAATGCCGCGATGTTCTTGGTTCTTATTATTATTATTTCGCCGATTGTATAGTCACATTTCTCAGCGTAAACGCTGGGAAACATTCACCCACTCCTGCAGCAGACAGTGATGGCTTCTGATCTCATCCCCGCCTCCAGCAGAAATTAGGCTCAGACGAGGGGAAGAAATTCATTATATCCCAAAACCTTTCTTAAAATGTGACGAGTTTGTAATAATCTTGCCTTATGGCCATTTCTAATGATATAAGACAGTCCTATTGCCTCGATGTTCTTGGCGAGTCTGGTCGTCATCACTCCCTCTGCCGATATTACTAGGGCGTACGTCTTCACCGTCATAGGCGCTTCCAGTTTCCATAGGCGTTTCAGCTCGATTGATAGATTTTCGTATTTCGCGATCTTCTCCCGTTCAGTATTCTGAATGTTGTGGGTAAGTGGCACTGCGATGTTTATAATGATCCCCTCTTCGTTGTTCCTTGTTGATCAGCACAATATCTGGTCGGTTGAAGTCCACTGTTCGGTCGGTGATGATTAGTCTATCCCAGTACATCACTACTGCTTCCGATTCCAGCACAGTTTCCGGAGTATGTTTGTAGTATGGCGGAGCTGTCGCTAACAGGCCATACTTGAGTGCCAGTTGTTGGTGGACCATCTTCGCAAGTTGGTTGTGCCTGCCGAGATATGCTGACTCTGCTAGCGCGGGACATCCTCCTATTATGTGTTCCATAGTTTCGCCTGCAGATTAACACTTTCTACATATGTCTTCGACGTCGTCTCTCAGGATATGCTTCTGGTAATCTTGTTTTTATAACCCTGTCCTGAATAGCAATCAAGAAGCCTTCGGTTTCGGGGTACAGATAGCCGTCGGTAAGCCATTTTAATGAATTTTCTTTGTCGATGTGGTCTGGTTGTAGCATTTTTGGAAACTGGTCCTGTAAAGCATGTTCCATCCACTGTGTCCGCAGCTCCTCTTCTGTTGGTACGTCGACCGGAATAAGTTCACATTCTAGGCTCAAAGGCGTGTATCCAGCACCCTCTCTTGCTACTGCTATTATTAGCGGGTCCCTGTTCGTTAACAGTTTTCTTCTTAAGGACGCTTCTTGATTAAGGCACTGATATTTTATGTTTAATATACCTCTCCCACCTCGTCTTCGAGGCAGGTAGAGTCTGATTACTAAAGAGTTAGTGTGTAAGTGCCTGAACTTAACTAGGAGGCGCCTGGTGAGTCGGTCGAGCTCATCGAGATCAGTAACGGACCACTTGACGATTCCGAAAGAGTATGTCAGCAGTGGGACATCCCACGAGTTGATGGCTTTGATAAGATTGATGATGGACGTAATTTTTTCATTGATGATGGACGGGAATAACTTTTTAACTATTGTGGACAGACACGTGATGGGTCTGTAGTTCTTCGGTTGTGCAGCATCACCCTTTTGAAAAATCATGAATGTATTGCCTGTCATCAGAAATTCAGATGAGACATGCGGGTCGTTGATCGCCTTCCTGAAACATTTTGCTAGAATATCATGAGATGCAGGTAGGTGCTTCAGCCAGAAATTGTGTATCCCATGGGGCCCGGTGCTTTCCAGTTCTTGGTTCACTTGATTGCCGCGGTTACGTCCTCTTCTCTAATACTTCCGACTGACATTTGGTTGAGATCTTCGTTGTTGATTCAATTTCCTCAGTCCATGGCGCATTCTCTTTATATGCGTCGGCGTCGCTTCATATAGAATGAAGCGACGAAGTCAAAGTCGAAACGATCAAGTTTCTCAGAAATTGCTTTTGGTTGTTCTCGAACGCAGCATTCTGTTGTTTTCTTTTTGGCATCTTGTTGTATCTACGTAGCCTGGCACCCTTTGCTTTCGCCTTTTGTCTTAGAAGATATTTGAGATTCAATAGTTGTTGCCGATGGTCTGCATTGTTCATGTGTATCTGAGGCTTTCTAGCTATGGCTTGTGTTTTAACCATCGATCCTTCGAGAGTTGTTTCCTGCTAGAAATTCACCGAGGACATCAGCGTCAGCTCTATGTTCGTCGATGTTCTTCTCAACCCTATTCCTCCACATTGGGGCATCACTGTCCTCCAGTGGCGGAGCAAGGCTGCCTAGGGCCCTTGTGCAGAAACATTATTTGGGCCCCCAAGTCACATTAAAAATACTTGTTTAACGGAAAAAAATATTATACGAAAACAAACAAAATATGGGGTTAATGCATATATATTTTGTCTTACATCACATTCGAATTTTTAGCGTTCAAATTAATCTCTTCAAGCCACCACCAAAGCGTTTCTAACCGTTAAACTGTTTGTATTAAAATAGTATTAATTAAATTAAAAATTAAATTAAAAGTTAAATTTTTTATATTAAGTTTATATTAAAAATAGTAAGACGTCTAATGTTCGCTAAGCGATTGGCGAGACGCGTAGGTTCATAGGTATGTTTTGAAGAGAAATAAAACAGTGAAAATACACGGTACGTGAATAATACCGAATACGCGCGGCTGTGCTGTAACTATAAATCTGCACCATCTCGGTCGGCGCGGCGGCCGTCTTTCGGGATGACGCGAATTGCATTATTTTCTATCTTGTGTAGTTGTAGTACAGTTATTGTGTCTCGGAAACAACGATAGCGAAGTCTGTTTTAGTACGGTCCAAATTATTCCTTGAACGAAAAGGCGCTCACTTTATCTTTTCATCTATTCATTGATTTACATTTTAACATTTTATTTTCGAATGGCCACGGGACCCCTAAAGCCTGGTTCTCATAGCTTCGTCATGTCGCCGCGACATTTCCCCACTACTTAAAAAAATGTTTATTACTTACGCAATAGTCGCAACACGGAATACCACAGTTTGAATTTGAAATATTGCAGTTTGTCACAAAACATCTAAATAGACAGTTTGTATTTGCGGAATTTCTGGATATACTTCCTTACGGACACTTGCGGACACTTTTGGATACTCTCATATTGGTCTTTATCTATCCAATTCTCGACTTCCTTGAGACATTTCACTGCAGCGTCGAATACGTCGTATCACTTCAAGTAATCCTGGTACGGTTTGCGTTTGTACAGGACCAGCAAGATGAAGCTGTAGTAGATTTTTCCACGAATTCTTGAGAGTATCTATTGTAACACCGTCCCAGGCATTTTGTAACAAATGGAAACAGTCTCGGAGATTCCATTTTCTGATGAATTTGTCTACACTTCCTTTCTCTTCAAATTCCTTGGCTAAGAGTTCATTTAAAAACATGGTCTTGTAGCGTCGCACATTGGTTCAGAACGACAATTTAGCTTCAGATAATTTGTTATCAGAAAACTAAAAAGCATTTTTCTCAGTAAAGTCGCGTTACGCTGTACTAGGATTTGCGAACTTGTCAAAAAGGTATTTCAAGCAAATATGTACACTGGCAACCTACGTATAATAATGTAAAGGCGAAGTTTAAATGCAAGGAAGTGCTATAATTGTTTATTACCTGCAAAATAGTTACAAATATCTATCAACAGTTAAACATTGTCAATATTCTTTCGGAAATATTTTCTTGATAATCTTCAAAATTAAAATTTCTTCGTAGGTAACTGTAAACTGCTGAAGTTTTGGCACTGTAGTCCTTATCTGCGCCATATGTCAAAGAGCTCTCTTCGCACTATTTCGCCCACAACAACTGGAAATCAAAATACAAAATCAGGTCAAAGCAGGTTGTCGTTTATGTTGCATCTACTACAGTAAGAGTAGTAGAAGCACATGCAAGCCAGAACAGCTCCTGCCGTTACGTTCCAAATGGTATAGCTTATGTTAGACAAATACATACGGACTGTTTGCTTAGTTTAGAGAAAGCATTTACACGTAGCGACAAGTCTGAACTATTAATGTAACAATCGCAAAAAAACTTACATACCTTGGGCCATACGATCCATTTTGTAACAAGTTTAACACGCAACAGAAACACCTTGGCGTATGATGAGAACCGTACAACTTTGCGTAATAAGCCCGCAATCTAAAAACAGCAAACTTCACAGGGCGCTTACTTATTTACCTATGCGTTTCAAATGAAACTCGTTCTCGATTAGTATTATTTTAGCCTTCGTCGACGTAACAGGCGTCTACTTGGCTGGATACACGCGCATGCCTGTAGGGACTTTTCCGAAGCTAGATCACTTTGCGGAACCAATGTGCGTCGTTTTAAAGCCGAAATTACGCCTTGATCCATCGGCTGAATAAGTGACGTCACATTAGGCGGCAAGTATACGACGAAAAATTGGGGATCGATTTCGTTCAACTCTGTAGACGAAGGATGTGCTGGTGCATTGTCTAAGATTAAGATGAATTTAAAAAAAGAGCAAACATGTCAACATTTTTCAACTTTCTTTGTTTCTGACGTATTTAATAGTCATTACATTGACATATATGCAGTACAGCCGAAGTTCTTATTTGTCACGCCGAAGCCATGAAAAAATGGCCATTTACATAAACAAAGTAGGAAGAGCGACTCGCGACAGATTGTGTAGTTGAAATATTTCAACTACACACGGTAGTCGCAGCGACAGTAAAATAAACTTGGTGGGATGTAGGGGAAATTAAATAAAACGTTTTTATTGGTCGGCGATGTGTCGCCAGCGACACGACGAAGTTCTGAGAACCAGGCTTAAGGCTTGGGCCCTTGTGTACCGCACAACGGTGCTATGCCATAGCTCCGCCACTGCCTTGTTCCTTCGGTTGGAGTTCGGCGTATATACTTGTTGTCCATTAATTTCAATGATGAGTTCTGATGCACAATACACTCCCAAATGTGTCTTTTGTAGATCATTTGTGCCATCCAAATATTGTTGTAGAATACTGTTGGCACTGAATATTATGTCACTTGCTTTGTTGACATTCCTAAGTTTAGGTATTCTGGGCCTATTTAGTGGATTCATGAGCTCATAGTGGGTCACTAGTTGTAAAAATCGTTCTCGTCGTTCTTCATGCTGGCTTCTCGTTAGGTGTGCATCACTAATCCTTCCATCTGATCTAGACGGCGGCGATGACGTTGGGGTAATAAGTCTTTGCGGTGGTTGGATATTTTCTTCCGCACGTACTTCCGGTCGATTTTGGAACTCCTCTTGCTGGTATAGGATCTGACCGACTTCTCTCTTGACTTCCTATAATTGATGATCTGTGAGGTAGCGATTCCTAACGATGACGTTTTTCCTGTCGACAATATTTTGTTCAGATATGTTGAACGTGGTATTTTTGCTTAAGAATTCGGCATATAGTGAATGTCTCCTTCCAGGGAGAGGCTCGTCTCTGCAGCGGTTGATGATGTAGAACGTCCTCATAACTTCTATGTTTATCATTGGGTTTGGGGCTGTGCTCTGAACGAAGGTGCCCGCCACCTCAGCTGCCTGCCACCGATTAATAATTATTATTATTATGATAAAGTTGTTCTGAATAAGAACCAAGTAAACATGATATTTTTATGAAAACAACATGAAAGCAAAGATTTTGTGCTGTTTACTTCCCTCAAAGTAAAAGGAATAGCCTTTGAGAGACTAGTAAACAAGTTGTAAATAATTACTCACTTCTCGCTTACTTTATTTTTTCATGAAATGTGTCTTTTATAGATTTCTTGGTAATCTGTTTTTTTTTTTTTAGGAAGCAAAAACAAAATTCAATTAAACGGCTGGTACAAAAAACGCTAATAACTAAGTAAAAGGAGACAGAGAGGAACATCACAAGAAAATGCGACAACGACCTTAAGGCAAGGAAAGTCTGAAAATAAACCAGTCCTTTGTTCAAATAAAAAACAATAAATGATATGTCAAATACTTTGTAAAGTGCAATTAGAAGAAACACTAAAGTGGCACACGATTACTTTGCGATTTTACGAATTTATGGTCAAAATTGAAATGGGACAATAAAATTAATTTATTTTTTTCCTTGATAATCGTTACATATTCAAAAGAACAGAAAATGGTGGAAAAGTTTTTAAAAGGTCTGTTTTATATCATGCATATTTTTGTAGTGTTAACTCATAAAAAAATTAACCCATAAAAAAGATTGAATACAAAAATGAATACGGGTTGCTCGTTTCAACCCCACGTGAGTGCAGAGGGAAAATAAAATTGTTATCCCAAAATATCAAATTCTTACATTAGTGCGTTATTAAAAAATAAATAAATAAATAAATAAATAAATTTGTGGTTCGCCCAGTATGTCAGAATAACTTTGCAAAGAGGGCTCTAATCAAAAAGTTTATATGATAGACCCCCTTTAAAATCACCTGTAGAATATACCTTTTAAAACTTTTAACATAATTATGGGACACCCTGTATTTTGCAAATGTATGATAAAGTGGTTGTTAAGTTTATAAGTGTAATGATTGGTATAGGTGTGTACCTAATCTTCTGGTGAGAAGATAAAATTCCGGATATGTGGTTTAAGATGGTGAAAGACTGCGAGCGGAATTATTCTCGCTCTATGTTTTATAAATATTTAGAATTATGAGTACAGATATTTTACAAATTGTTACGAAAACAGGCAAAGTTGTTATTAAATTCATATAAAGTTGTGAGTCAACATAACTTCATTACTTTGTTATAATGATTTGAAGTTATGTACTCTTGAAGTTTCACCCTTATTCGCCCAACTAGAACACAAAGGAACTAAGTAAAGAAGTAAGTACAAATATGTATTCCTCTAATAAATCCTAATAAGCATAATTAAATATTTCATGTTCTACAATATTTCCCTTCAAAGGGAACCGACAGTTAGGAAACAATTGATTTCTTTAAACTATGGTTGCGAACTTGTTCGCACAATTACGCCATGGTGGCCCAGTTGGTGCTTGAATAGCAGAGAGTGAAAGTACCCAGTGTTCCTAAAAAGATCCTGTGTACAGACAGCGACGGTATTTCATCATGCGTGTGATAAGCACTGCACCAATTTTTGTCTCACTTGCGTTGAAAAAAATGTTCAATTAACATTATTTTAGTATTGTTCAACATTTTTCATGATTTTATTCGTGTAAAAGTTTTTTTTTTTTTATAAATAAATGAAAAATAAAACCTTCAAGTACTCGTTTTCCGATTTTTTCTTACCAAAAAAACGACATTTATGATATTCAAAACAAGTATGGTTTTTAAAAATAAGCATATGCGTTTTTGTTCTACAAGTACATGTGTTCAACTATAAAATTCCGTAAGAACTTTATTTTTACATAAAATTTCGTTTGAGCTATAATTTTTTTGTGAAAGTCGTTTTTTTTCCGATTTTGCTGCATATACATATATTGTTATAACAATTTTGTTTATTAAAAATCTTACAAAAAACTTAACTTAAAAAAAAAACGATTGGATCATAAGTCATCTTAAATAAGTAAACGACAATTTTTTCAGATTTTTTGAACGCATTTTTCTTGGAAAAAATATCAACAGTCTCTTTTAGACCCTGTGTACAAGACGGTGTCTCAAAATTTATGTGTACAGACGAAAGGTTAAGTTATATTCTTACATCACGGAATCTAAATACTAACGAAAACAAATGATTCGAGCTGAAAATGAAGCAGTTTGGAACTTAACTTTTTATATACTTTTCGACCTTGAACTTTTCGTAATAGCCTTCTACAAGGTGTTGACTAATATAAGGAATATTTTACTCCACTTTTATCGGAAGTTTCATTTCGCAAGCAACAAAGTTAACAGAATTCCCATTCCGATCACGTCCTCTAGCCGACGCCGACGTTCGTACGCTGAAGATCCTACACAAAGAAGACCATAATGTAGCCAATGTAGCGCCCTCATAAAGTAATAGCGCCACTTTTTCCTCAATGGCGTACCTGCGACCCTAAAGAAATCGACGCAACGCGCGAGAGAAAGAGATGGGGTAAAAGAAAAATATAATATTTATTATCGCGCTTCCCTTGCTGAATTTAGTAGCGAGGAGCAAAATATAATACGGACGTGGAAAACAACGCACCGGCTTGCTTGTTCTTCCTTCATCTTAATACCTACCATTCGTATTACAAGGGCGTAGCTTGGGGGGGCGATGGGGGCGATCGCCCCCCCCCCAAAAGGTCAAGTACACACCAAAATACTCGGGGGGCTTTCGGTTGCCGTTGCCTCTACTGACCTTTTTTTTGGCTTTTTTGTTTCATATGCATTGAGCGCCCCCCCCCCCCCCCCCAAAGATAACTACTGGCTACGCCCTTGTCCTATTATAACGCATATACCTAATTTAATTTTTAATACACAAAAAAAAATATGAAAGCAAAACACATTTGTTTTACTTATAAATGTACTGTAATGACTAGGGTCCGCAGAGTGTGCTGCAACGCAGAGTCGGACTTGTAATCCAATAAGACAGTGGTCGGCAAACCATGGCTCGCGAGCCACATGTGGCTCTTTGGCCCTTTGAGTGTGGCTCTGCCTCAAAATATCACGTGTGGATGCCAATGGTGGTTAATATCGTGTATAGCATAATAAAATAGGGCATGAACTTTACTTAACGAAGTGCGTACGCTATGTTGGCTTTCCTACGGGTTTGGTGTTCTTTCTCTTTTTCGGTTCTACATATTCATGCGAACAATCTTTTTCGACCGTGAACCTCGTCAAGAGTAAATTAAGAAGTCGTCTTACTGATGAGAACCTGGAATAGTGTCTAAAATTAAAAACAACTTACAAACCTAACTTATCCAAACTTTTGAAGGAGATGCAAAGCCATTGTTCACATTAAGTGTTTGTCAGTCATTGTCATTACTAAATTTTATAGATACTTTACTTACAACTCAATTTATATCGATATACAAGATCATTATCAAGCATTTTTATGACATCAAGTCTTATTCAATATACTTCTAATTTAATTAAGACTCAGGGAGTAAGTAAAGACTTAAGACAAAAGCCTTAAGACTTAAAACTAAAGTTTATTAAGTTAATAAACAAACTACCTACCTATATAATTTAAGTTTATATTAGGCTCTCAATATATATCTCAATCGTTGTACTTTTGATATTTGGCTCTTTTGTTCAATGAGTTTGCCGACCACTGCAATAAAATATTCAAGGTTTATATAATAGACCGATAGGCATATAAGAGACCAAAAAGACAGAAGTAAAAATGTGTTAATAATGTACATATCTATCGCTTGTGTCATTCAGAAACACCGACTGTCTTCAGTGCTTGAGCGTACGTTGCCACATAGCATTTCTTCTCGTTAAACGTGAGCCATTTGGCCTGAACATCTGTTTGTAGAAGGAAAATGATCGTTCAACATCTACTGAAATCAAATGTGCAAATTCAAAATAGTTCACATGGACAGAGGACGACACAATACGCACATTATTTTCACGAATTTCGCACAATTGTTTGTATCACTAACAGTTGTTTCTCGTCACTAACATCAGTACATTATTAGTTATTACATCTACAGAGGACAAAGCACGTGCTAAAACTATTTCTATACTTTTAGCCTTGTTTGCAAAACCCGTTTAAAGCTATCAATATCGGGGGGAAATATCTGAAACATCTAAATTTCGTATCAGAACATTAACGACCTTATTCCTGCAAAAATATATTCGTTTCGTCCACTGTCAGCCACAGAAACTTATTGCGTGTGTCTTCTTTGATATTTCCCATGACACGTTGCTATGTCTTCTGTAAATACGCAAGGTATAAATACGCAAGGCTACTTGACAATTGAAAATCGGATTCATATTTGGCAAGTCTAAAGTGAATATTGTAGACCATGTTCCACGAACGGCTACATGCGCAACAGTATGGACAAATCAAACCAAAATTCCTCTTTTCTAACAGTACCATTTTGTTATGCATATTCGAATCTAAATGCCTTTCACACTTTGCGGCGTCTACGAAATATATATCGACGATTGCAAGGAATACATAAAATATGTGATCCGTCTATTATAAAGTCCCCGTAATTTTCAATCATCTGGTTTAGTCTATTTACAAATGGTAACGAATGTGCCATTATTGCAAAAATCCACACAAAATCACATAATATGTAAATACACTACATGAATTCTAACAGAAATACGTACACGATGCAAAATACGTACACACAATAAAATATATACACACGTTTACAAGTTAGTCACTCACGACACATAAGATTATTCTAAACTCGGCGTTCTACCGTCCGTCCGCTCGCATCGAGCTAAAGTGGTAGCATACTAAATTTCGACAATGGAATCATTCCTCCGATATCTGGATAAATTGTGTCTATCTAACCCGCATGGAGCGAGTCCGAGCGGTTGTTATCCGGCACGGTCAGTGGCGTAAATAGAAGAACTGGCAAGAAATACACGCGTACATTATTTACAAGGCCCTTAAAAAATACCGTTTATACTTTAACTATCATGGAGTTGTGTAGTGCCGACCTGCGTTGTCGCCCACTTTCCGGACCCTAGTAATGACAATTAAATTGTACAAGAACACAAAGCTATATTTATTATAAGCGTATAAGACATGAAATAATTAGAATATCTTATGCACACTCGTTTCCGCATCTCGTTGTATTTAGACAATGCATTAGTTTACCCTATTTGCATGCCGTAATGAACATTTAAAGAAGCGAAAAAAAAAAAATCAGAGCCCAAAAAGCGAAAAAGGCTGATACACCACACATCGTTATGGCTATTTCCTTCGTTATGGGTAGGTTGCCATATTGTTTTTATAGGGTTTAACACTATGTAATTCGGACTTCGCTAGCCAAGTGTTCCAGTGGCTTTTTGATGCGGCGCTTTCTGGTGTTTTTGTGAGATTTTTTATGTCTACCATAAGTTTAACAATCACATTTCTATTGTGACACCTACCTACAGAATATATTACTAAATTATATAAAAAAAACTTATATAAGAGTTTAAAAGTGATAATTTTGTATTAGAAGTATATTTTAACCATATTAAATTAAGGGGGACTTCTACCTTGAGATGTCATTTTTTAGTCATTTTTGTATTATTTGTTCGTGGGGGAAGTAATTAACATTAACAAATGCGTTTTTTTTGCGAATTATAGTTTAATAATTTTTACATGAAAAAACATTTTTTTTTAAATCAGAAAAATCCAAAATGGCGACCGCCAGAACATCGCAAATTGAAGGCCGCGAAAATTTCCGTCTAAACGGCTGACATTGTAGCACACCCTCTGTGTTGATTTGAAACAGAAATACAAAATATTTTCTTAATCAGTCGTGTTTTGGTCAGGGAACAACGAGATATTTTTTCAATTACTGCAAAATTACAAAAATGGCGGTAAATTTAAAAAAAATTGTGTTTTTTTTGCAATTTTTTTTCTAAAAAAAAAATTAATCAAGGTTTTTTAAATGTTTTTATCGAAAAACCGTCTCGTCAGACCCTGGAGAACTGTTTTTTACGCATTCGTGCAAAATTTCAAGTTTCGTGCAAAATTTCAAGTCGATAGCTTAATTACAGTGGCCGCTATTTAAAATACTTGGGAAACTTTTTTTTCAAATTTTGGTTCTTACCATCCCATAGGAAATTTAATTCTCTACAAATTGCACTTGTTTTTTTTTATAAACTCAACAGAAACGAAGTTACAGAGCGCAGAATAGGAGAAAAAATCAATTAATTTATTACAGAAAAATATTTTTTATTTTTATTTATCAAATAATTAACTCATATTTATTCATTAATTAACAATTCTCAAAATTAATATTATTTTAAAACAACAACAAAACAAACCTTAACAATAAAACAGAAATTAATTTTATTTGTTTACTGTTGACTCAACAGTAAACCAATAAATTCATAAATACAATAATTGTCAATTAATTTCTGTGTTATCGTTAAGGTTTGTTGTTTTAAAATAATATTAATTTTGAGAATTGTTAATTAATGAATAAATATAGTTAATTATTTGATAAATAAAAATCAAAAATATTTTTCTGTAATAAATTAATTGATTTTATTTGTCCTATTATGCGGTCTGTAACTTCGTTTCTGTTAAGGTTAGAAAAAAAAACATAAGAGAAATTTTGTAGAGAATTAAATTTCCTATAAGACGGTAAGAACCAAAATTTGAAAAAAAAATGTTTTTCATGTAGTTATTTCAAAAATAAAAAAATAAATAAAAAATCCCCATGTATTTTAAAATTTTAAATGGGAAAAGAGCCCCCCCCCCCAATGCGCCAGCTCAACTTTTGAGATATTGAGTTTTTTATTGACACATACTATTTGATGTGATACTATTTGATTTCTATGATTCTTGAACTATTTTTCAATACTCATTAGAACATGTACCAAAATATATGGAGACATCCAAAAAAATGTCATCAACTCTGGCTATGAACGAGAGAGATGGAAATAGCGGTCATGTCTAAGCTTTTCGGTTATGTCAAACTTTTGACAAGTGACTGTCACAATTTGTAAAATAAATAATGGCTGTCATGTGATGTGACAGTCTTGACAAGTAAATAAGGTTATAAATTCGATTAAGAATAGAAAGACGTCCAAACACGTACTTTTTTTTCTCGGCCAACTTTGATGACATTTTTTTTGGATGTCTCTGTATTTAAAGATTATATAACTATCACTGATTATGTAATTTTTTTCAGATATGCGGTTTACAGGTGAACCAGATCCTCTACCTATCCCTAGTCTACCCCTAAAATAACTCAACTCCATTCTGAACTTTTAGTTTGAAGTGAAATAGAAACTTAGAGAGGGAAAAAACTATCAGTCTCCCCTTAGGAGAGAAAATAACAAAACAACATTTTTTTAGAAAAGTGACCAAATTAGACTATCTTTTTAATTATTATTTAAAAAATTCTATTTAAAAAAAATATTGTCTATTGTTATTTTAGTTTATATACTTTTTTCTACTAAATAAGTATTTTAATATGTAACAAATAAAAGCAAGTAAAATGTATTTTTTTAAGCAAAATGTTGAATTATTAAAAAAGTTGTATTTAACAGACTAATTTTAAATTTAAAATTCCCGCCTAATGCAGAAGTACATTGTAGTATTTAAAGTTGGCAGAAAGGTTGATATTAAGTACAAATGGCGATTAACATATGTATGTAAAAGAGTTGTTATTGGAGTATGATGTTTTATGTAAATAAAGAAATATGAGTTTGCGATTGAGTGAGTTTGCGATTGAGTGCAATTATTTTGAATAAGGACGGTTTAGCAAGTAAAAAGTAGTTACTAAGAGGAACTGGTACTAAGGTAAATTAAAGTATATTACAAAAAAAATATACAAACTAAATTTTACTCTTCCGTATTTATAAATTTACAAAGTTAGTACAAATAAGAACTATTAAGTCCACAATAGAACAAAGTATCAGGAAAAGCATTCACAAAACAAATATGTCTAATGTATTTCTATTTTCATGAAATAAATTGTCAGCATTTTCTATTATTACTTCCAGGTACTCAAGTAATTTTGTAGAAATCTGCATACACATCTACAGGGATAATTTCCTCCCATGTGGGTATTTGTATTTCCCTGGTTGGATGAGTGCAGCAATATCTTCTTGCCACAGATGGTTGTGATTTGTTAGTAGATCTCCTACACAGTTTTGAAACGTACCATACCAGTTGCATAAAATTGCAATTGCAAGTGTTACCAGAAGTGAGAAGATGTCTTCGTTCCTGTTTGTAATTGATGTAACATTATGACTAAATCAGTACAGTGTTTTGGTACACCACCTCTCAAAATCTAAACCGGAGCGAAAAGTCTAAATTATCATGCATCGTCAAGTGATTTACTCGATACCTTATACACCTTAACTTCCGAAGGGGTTCTTGACCAGCTGAAAAGAACAACGAGGTTAGTGCAGACAAGTTTGATATGTGAATCTGGAAACAATATTTTAGGAATAAAAGTATTTATCAAACCCAGACCTAATATTACTGTAATATTACGTTGTATCCATTTACTTATCTTTAGCTAAACATTCACAAAATTTATATTTATATCTGCATTTGTTTATTCTTTTTTCTTTTTTACTCATTTTTTAGGTCAATATATTTAATTCCACCTTAAAATCTTCAATATGTTTTATTAAAATGGCTAAAAGTTGAGAACTGTCAAATATAATCGACCAAGGAGCTCAACTTGACTCAATGAACTTGACGAAGCTTTGTGAATACCAAACAGGCTTGATTTTGCCTATAATCGACTCGATTACCAACTTTTCGTTACCTGATCAGACGATGAGTTTGGCAATTGTTTTCATCATTTGACGAGTTCGTCAAAATTTAATCGAGTCGTTAAACCTGTAATCGAGCTTTATGAATACGGGCCTAAGTCTAGGTAATTTCCGACCAGTTCCCTGTCGTAATGATAAAATGATCAAAAGAAACACCCATGATAAATTCAGGAAGATTTGGAATGAAACAATCAGTCGTCGGTTTGCAAGGGAATTTATTCAATACCCAAGCGAGGACGTCACAAGACATATTTGGCTATAACAAGGAAACATTTATGCATAACAGGAATCTTGACAGGGTACTGTCAGCTACGGAAGCATAATATGTTAGCGCTGGCCTTCCCTGGTCATAATGACTGTGTTCCCCTTGGGTGACATCATCACCACCTTTTTCGAAAGAATTAAGTCGTTGGAGTCACAGCTCGGGTGGCTACCTCAGGGATGATGCACAAGGCGCCCAATGAAGTCTTAAATGCTGTATTTTAAATTAACACTCCATTGCTTGGGGAGGTGTAGCAAATTGTTATTATAAGAAGCTTGAAAATATTCAGAAATGGATTTTAAAAATAATATTTAACAAAATCTATACTTACCCAAGTGATGATCTGTTTAGAGAGGGGCTAATGGAGTGCGTCAATTATTCGGTTTATCATTGATTTTATCCCAACGAAAAAATATATCGAATAGTCAAAAATAAGTCATACTTATCAGACAAGGTACAAAAGTAAATCTGTGTATGTCCCTAAAATGACTAAAACAATTGGACAAAAAGGGCATACTTACCTTGGACCAAAAATATACAATAC
Source organism: Aromia moschata (assembly GCA_029963805.1). Lineage (NCBI taxonomy): Eukaryota > Metazoa > Arthropoda > Insecta > Coleoptera > Cerambycidae > Aromia > Aromia moschata. The sequence goes on from JAPWTK010000635.1 coordinate 186,245, forward strand.
CGTACCTCAGAGTCTAAAAGAAATAAACTCCACATTTATGTTTAAAACCAAAATAAAACGGTGGATATTACAGCAGCCAAGAAAAAATTTCCATCAACACATGTAATTTTTAAAAGTTCGTTAAAACATATATATTTACATATAAGTCTGCAGATGTAAATGTTAAAACTAGTCTCTATATTTGTCCTCTAACTCATTTAATTATCTATTTATCTGTTTATTACTATTTATTACTATTTATTTATCTGTTTATTACAGTTTTGTCATTTCTTTTTTTTTGTCAATTATACCTGTATGTTACATTTTCTGTGTTTGTTAGTCACGCATTTTAGTTTATTTTATTTTTTAATTAGATGTTAACCAGTTCACTTCTGCACACCTTTTTTAAGAATGTAAATTATACATATATGTATAACCCACTTGCAGGGTTTCCTTTGTAGGTCTCTATATGTTTATTTTACAATGCTACAATAGTGACAATTTAGAAAATTTTATTTTAGTATGTATTTTTCCTTTTTTATGTGCAAATTTTCCTTTGATGTGTAAATAAACATTATTTATTATTTATTATTATTATTATTTATTAGCTCCAAAATCAAGAATCCAAAAAGTTTAACAGACGGACAAGAATATTTTCACTCAAACTAAAAACATCAAATCTTCATTTCATATTTAAATCCTATTTAGCAGAAAAAAGCCCACATGGGCATGGAAAGACCCCAACGTCTTCCTTTCCGAAGAAAACGATATAAGTTCGTTTCGTTCGCTTCGCGCCAGCAAGTTAATAACGCTTACTTTTAGTGTCCGCCCGTAAACTGGGAATATCTCCGCCGGGAACACCCTCCGCAAACGTCGTTTAAAAAGTCATCTCGCAGCCCTTAACGGGAGTCCGACATCCACGATCCGGATGTAAAACGCAACGTAAAGTCTGCTCCATAAACCGCGAGGCTGTGCGCCCGCTAAAATACGATCCAAATAATTTTGCAGTTGGTCTGGCGGCGATAAATGGCCTATGACCTCGCGTCGCACGATAAAGACAGGTACACGCTTGAACAAACCCGCGAAGCGTGTCCGTTCGCGGTCGCCTAAGGCTGCGTACATGCGGGTCGAAATCATAGAAGTGTCTAAGCAGCGTATTCACCAAAAGGGCAAACACGAATAAGCACGAGTAAGAGAGGATTCTTTATTAATAATCATGGTGTGAGGACCTTACAACATGCGAACAAATGTGTGTTTGCTCATGTTAAAAAAAGATTTGACCGGTGTCGGTACAACGAAGAAAAATACTGTTTTTGCTTGTTTCGATGTGGACGGATATTGTCAATTCAGTGTTCGGTTCCTGTGTTTTTAAAAGGTAATCGCAAATGCTCGCTGTAACTAGGATCCTTGCGAACAAGGATATATTTCATTTAGTATGAACACAAGGCGAACATTTGTATAATTACCACCACTCCTAACCTGCAGTTGAACGTTGTCGGTGTAATTTGCGGACACTCCGTGTAAATAATATAACACTGGTGCCAAATATACATCCTTAACTTACAGAATATTTCAACATAGGTACCATACGTAGGATTCCTTTAGCAGTAAGATTTAACGAGATAAATGACAAAAATAACACATATGTAAAATATAATTGATGCCGTCGAGAACGTAGCAGATTAGCAGATTGAGAAAGGTGTGCATCAACGAAGACGCGGTCGAGATCTTTTATTGATTGGTGTAAAATGGTGACCAATGCCCTATGTATTCAAATAAATAGCTCAAAATAAAATAATGAAGGTTAAAAAATGCAGTTTAAACAGCTGTAGGCTCAAATTTTGCAGTATAAGAACCGTGACGTGCACGGAAAAAGTTTCTGGAAAAATGGCCATTCGCATTGTCAACTGTGGCGTCTCCTATGGACCAAATATTACCAAGGTGAAAATAAGTACACATTATTTTCACCTTGGTAAACTAACTGCTGCTACGAAAATATTCATACGACATATGCACTTACCATAATTCGTATTTTTGATTCATTAATTAATATGTATGTTGGCCTGGTGATCTTTAAGACTCCATGTATCTCCAGAATGGTGCAACCCGGGTTAGTTAGTTCAATCGACTTATACATCCTCCAGATTCATGGAGGATATATAAGTACACTACATTATTTAGAAATACCCTGTACTAGTGTGTATAGAACTTTAGTGGAACCTGAACATTCCTAGAAGTGATACACGGATTAGTAATTCAGTAAACTCGTACGTGGACTCCTAATAAAATAAAAAGCCGCCTCTGCGGCAGACCGCTAGGTGAAAATCGTCGTAAATTATTGTTTAGGGTCCGACGGGGCCCCAGACAAACTGAACTTCTGTAAGATTCATGTCCTCCGTATTGGGGATAAGAAAAAGGAGATAAATTTTATCTGGGACCGACACACGGTGGTTGCGCCGTTTTCCCCTCTTACATTTCATGAAATACAAAGCGAATGTCAAAATAGATTACTCTGCTTGCTTTTATTTTTTCTTTCAGAAAAGTGACACGGCATTGCCCTAAACTAAACGATTGTGACGATTCAGTGTATCGACAACCCTATTAGTATTTGGAGAATTAAAAATTGTTATATGTCGTGAGATTATATTTTTTAAGTGAAAATACTTCAGAGACAAAAAAAATGAAGCTACTAAAAATGTTGTAAAGCAAATTACGTCGTTGTCAGTCTCCAAGAACATCCTCAACTATCCACAGCCGAGCTAGCTGAACAACATGATATGCCTTTTTTGACAGTTAATATTAAAAGAAAATAAAAAGCATTTCTACAAATTTCAGTTGGTGCTTCGTAAGCATTATTTTAGGAATAATAAAAAACTTTGATGGCGAAAACGATGTTTTCTTCAACGAAACGTAGATCGTAGATCACAAAAAATGTAAACCAATAAAAGTAAAAAAAAAAATGTAACACCAAGGTTTAAGCACGATTAAAACAACAACTAAATCACTTTGTGCGACTTTTATGAAGTGTTAGTAACTGCTAACAAAAGTGTAAATAACCTGCTTGTTAACTTTAAATTTCATCATTAAATTCGTTTTTACCCCATAACTTGAAAACAGGTGTATGGAGTTCTTGATATTGAATATCTTTTTACCATTATCTAATGAATTAAGACAAAAGTTTATCGTCATTAGGATCACTAAAAGATGGCTGCAGTTAATAATGGAAAAACCTAAAAAAATTATAACTACGAAACTGTCGTCTCGTGTTATAACTGTCACGAAAATTAGTCAAAAATGAAGACACAAGGTAATATAGTATATTTTGTCGTTGTAGTATATTTTTCTCCACCAGTCCAGTGGTGATGTTTTAGGTCCTGAATTTCATAACATGGAAGTTACACATGTCCTCCCAAGTGCGTGTTAGGTGCACATTTTTACAGTTATTTTATGTGGTAGTGTGTTATGTTAAATAATATGTCGTGTTTAACCCCCTAATGCAGTGCAATTTTTTTTCTTATCTTTTTAAATCTTTACCGGAAATTATTTTGATAAAGGTTTTTAGAGGTTGCTGATCATATTTTTTGGAGTTGCTGAATTTGGAATCAGATTTTTAAATTTCAAGATGGCCGATCCAGAATGGCGGTAGGAAATTCAAATATCCGGAATTTTAGAAAAACTGCATGTAGGGGATTTTTTAGATCACTCATTACGAATCTGGGGTCAAATTATGGATAATTCAAAATGGCGGATCTAATATGGCGGACGAAAATTGATTAAAATGGTCTGAAAAAAACTCTAAATCTCACGACCAACCCCTATTTTCACCCTTCGGTAGTGGCAAATTAAAAAAAAACTTCGGAATCGATTCAGCGATTCAAAAAACCCCTGTATACGAAATATTGTAAGATTTCGTAAATTAGGTATTCAAAGGTACCAGTTTTGGCACGAACAGTGACAAAAACTACCAGTGAACCGGTTAATGTTAATTTTAATTTTTCCATTAGCAACTATATTTCAGTGATTTTAACGTAATTAAATTGTCTTAAAATATTTAAAAACATTTGTTTTAATTTCTAACGATTAAGATATTGGGGCAAATAGCAAGACTGGATTTTCGTTTTAGGGGTGCTGCACGCTAAAAGTGTGTAATTGGACAGCAATAAAAAAAAGGAAATACACATTCATATACCTATACATATACATATGCGACCAGATATCAGTTTAAAAAATCTATTTTGTAGGTTTCGTTTGTGAGCGATTTAAAATATTTTCTAGTGCTCATAAATCAGGCGGATAACACACCATAAAGCGTGTTAGTGTCGGTGAAACTCCCGCCATATTTAATTGAAATAACGCGTTTTATTTACAGAACCACTAAACGATTTATTTTAGTATGACATGCCGCTCGAGTATTAACGGTTGATTTCGTTGCACCTACTCGTATATTAATTTCCAGTTTGTTGAACTCGACAGATACATCGACAAATGGAATCAGTCGATGGAGCTTTTGTCTCGCGTCATGTAGGTTATAAACACATCCAAGCTTATTATAACGATATCGTGTATTAAATCAAAGTTCAAGCCTCAAATTTCAAAACTACAAATTAACAATAATTTAGACAGAGAACTTAGTAATTACTGGTTAGAGTCAAAATGATTGAAACTAGAATAGAATCGCATAGAATGGAATATGATGGAACAGAACACAACAAAATAGAATACGTTGAAGCAAAGCAAATATATCTACGTGTAATAATAATAGTACGACATACAGGGTTTGTCCGGAAAGTAATGTCAGTGAATTTTCTCTCCCGAGACTGTACGCGCCAGCCCGCGCTTTACGTGCTGGAATTGTGGTGGGGGGATCTGGCAACAAGATCCAACAAGCGTCAATTGGCTACCGGTCGTTGTAGCGGTCGCATCACTCGTTCTTTGAGAGTCGTTACAGTGACCCGGTGCAAGAAAAAATGCAACGTTCGCTTGAGCAACGGATGACGATCAAGTTTTGTGTGAAACTGGAGAAAGGAGTGCTGCGGAAACCATTCCAATGTTGAAGAAGGCTTTCGGCGTCGATTGTCTTTCGGACAGGCAAATTTTCCGGTGGCACAAGGCCTTTGCAGAAGGTCGGGAAGATGTCAACGACGAGAACCGCGCTGGACGGCCATCAACCTCCATTTCCGACGATAATGTGAAATGTGTGCGTGACTTGTTGAACACTGACCGTCTTCTAAGTGTCCGTTTAATTTCCGAAACATTAGACATTACGAAAACCATTGTTCACGAAATTGTGTCGGAGTCTTTAGGAATGAGGAAGGTGTGCGCGAAGCTCGTGCCAAAAGTGCTAACGGACGATCAAAACGCGGGGCGCGTCGAAACCTGCCAAGAACTTTTGGACACCTGCGAAGACAACCCCGCTTTCCTTGATGACGTCATTACCGGGGACGAAAGTTGGGTCTTTGAATACGATCCGGAGACGAAGAGACAAAGTGCGGAATGGCACACGTCGAACTCCCCTCGCCCCAAGAAGGCCAGGATGTCCAGGTCAAAGATCAAGACAATGCTGATTGTCTTTTTTGATTGCCGGGGATTGGTCCATCATGAGTTCGTTGCGCAGGGGACAACCGTAACCGGAAAGTTTTACGTCGAGGTGCTGAAGCGGCTGAAACGCAGGGTGAATCGCGTCCGCCCAGACATCTCAAAATCCTGGAAGCTACACTACGACAATGCGCCTTCGCACACCTGCTTCCTCGTGGCCGATTACCTCGTCAAGGCAGGCATCACCGTTGTTTCCCAGCCTCCCTACAGCCCCGATGTGCCCTCCCCCCAGACTTTTTTTCTGTTTCCGCGCCTCAAACCCCAATGAAAGGACAGCATTTTGGGTCGGTGAAAAACATTCAGAAGGCTTGCACCGACGCTTTATAGGCGATTCCGGAAAACGACTACCGTGCGGCTTTTGATGCGTGGAAGACCCGCTGGAACCGATGTGTGGACGCAGGAGGAATGTATTTTGAAAGTTTCTAAAGATTTGTACACATAGAACCAATAAAAACCATTTTTCAAAGCTCACTGACATTACTTTCCGGACAAACCCTGTATAGTAATTGGCAAATCCATATAATCATAAATCCCGACAAATTTCTGTTAACAAGGGGAGTTTATAAGACAATGAGGAGTCCGTTGTTAAAAAAGTATGAGACATATTTTTCCATATTTAATTAAAAATACAGTACTCATCAAGTTTACTCCAATTAGCTTATTCGATACTTGCTTGGTACTATCGATTGTTAGTGTGGTCACATCCGCATACAAATTATTGTCATCCGTGTTCTCTGCTCTCCCTACTAAAAGTTGCAGCTGACTAACTTGTTGTTAAGGTGGCATAGTAATATTTGTTTGCTCAGGAAATCGAGAGGGGTTTTACTTCATTTTGTGTCCTACAGTCGCTGTTTGTAAAATATCAAAATAGTTTCAGAAACAATCTGATTTGTATTCAGCGGTTCAGCGGTGCACAAGCATGTGCCATATAATGTTAAAGAGTGGCATATAAAGACCTTAGCAATACTATTTTCCTTTTTTCTATAATACTATTTTTATTTTTTGTTACAAGAAGAAGAAAAAGAACTAAAAGCATACAAATGTATATAAACATTGAGGCCCAAAGTAACGCAATAATTCGATAATAATTGAAGGAAAAAATTTTCAGATAGACGCTCAGACACGTCAGTTTTTGTTTTTAGTCGTGAATTTTTTGGATCATCTTCATTAAGCTCGAGAATTAGGTTTATTTTATGCGGATGATATTTTTCTTTTTTTATAATCCTTCGATGAGATGATTTTCCAGTTTCTTTATCCATGCTATTTCTTGAATCAGTTTATGAGGATTTTCTTCAATGGAAAAAACAACGTTTAATTTCTTATTCTCGGAAATTGAGGATCGGCCAGATCTAGGAAGGTTTCTTCCGTGTCATGCTTCCCTACTTCCTTTCACCTCTGTTCACGGTGATTGAGATATTTGAGTGTCAAGATATTTTGTACTAAATATTTCATTACTTTTTCATATCTTCAATATTACAATATCATATATTACATATATTATTATTCATATATTACAATATTTCATATCTTCTCCTCTCAAAGTTACAAAATATCAATGTTTAATATACGATTTATGCACGAAATATGCATGATGATTACTCAGTGGATTTATGTCTATTATATACGTTTATTCATAACAAGGATCTTTAAACATGTGATCATGTATTACAATTGAAACACCATAATTTTTTATTTAAAAAAATATCTTTAGCAATACTTTCTACCTTGTATATGTTTTCATGATTGGAACACCCTATCTATAGGTACATACCATCCCCGACATTATGCAGTAGAAATATACATTTATTCAAAAACTCCTTTGACAGATTTATTATCAGTCAGTGAACATATTGAACATATGTGTATTACGTTTGTATTTATACACTTTAAGATATGTAAATTTTGTATTATGTTCTACAACGCATCCCACTTAAGTCTATCCACCCTCCTAAAATCTGTATTTGTAGTCCGATTTCATGAAATTTTATTTAATAGATATATCTCATAAAAGAGCAGTGAATGTGTGCTCCACGCATCTCATGGAATTAAGTCACGGCCTACTAGGAGCTCTTTTTTCGTAAAAAAATAAAGAAGTCCTATTAGCGATTTTTTTAGTAAATAAGTGACATCAGACCATCTTAAACTGTTGTTGGACAAAATTGAAATTGAAAACAATAAAATTTTTTCAATTAGTCATCAAAATGGCATTAATCCACGCCATTGTAATGCCATTTTAAATTATAATGCCATTAAAAACGGTAAACTTATTTTTTTTGTAAACAATGGCTGTACTATTTGGAAATTATTAGCAACTTAACATTTTTCACAGTTCTGTAGTTTATTTGAAGATTTATTAAAAAAAAAAAACGACAGTGCAGCGACTAAAAATTGATTTTTTATTCGACTTTTTAATTTCTGATGGTTATCGAAAACAAATTTCATGATTAAAGAAAAAGCTTCCATAAATTAGTTTATTAGTTTGTTAATTAATTAGGTCATTTTGTTACCAGTAAGTGTTCTTATTCTTATTATTTGTTTAGATTTTTTTAGCGAATAGTTTAACTAACATTAATAACTTATGTATTGTCTCATTTGCTTTCGATAACCACATCAACAGAAATTAAATACCATTTTTAATCGTTATCAGGCTAAAAATCAGCTTGTCCGGTTTTTGTTGGGCTTCTGTTGTCGATTAATATTTGATAATAAGTTGAAGTTATTTCACATTATATGTTAATATATACAGGGTGTCTACTTTTCTTTATGTATAAATCCGTATAATCCTCATTTTTCAAGAATATATATTAAACTTTTTTTGTTTTAAATGACATCGAAAACTGCTTCTCCCGACCTTATCGTGGCTTTTAAGAAGCAGCCCCATGGCCTACTACGGTTATTTTTACACCCTCGAAATTCAGTATAACCATTTAGCGATTTTCTTATTTAAAATCTAATAGTTACCCATAATCAGGGTTCCTCAAAAATCCCATATGTGAAATTTAAACAAAAAATATATAGTGAAAGTGTTTCTTTTTATACGAAATCAAAGTTAAGCAAAATATCGAATTTGAAAGCCGCTAGATAAGTAAAGTATGTCATGGAATAATGTCAAGATAGTTGAATGTTATCTATAATTGTTTCAATTTTTTTTTCAGATTTTCTTTTTCAGTCTGTCCCAAATTGGTTATTCATGCATATCTCGTATCTCAGCTATCTCGGCTATTGTCGTAGACAGAAAGTTGGTTAAATGGGGACAGTTTTAGGTGGCTTTGTTATATTTTCGATTTTTTTTTCAAATTTGATTTATCTGCAATCATTTTCGAGATAATTCCAAAAATACCAAGAAAGTGCGTTTTAGAAAATGGGATTTTTGAAACCCTGTATGGGTAACTATTAGTTTTAAATAAGAAAAATCAATACGACGTCCATAAGAAAAATCCGTTAATGAGTTAACCGTTTTCACTCAGAAAAAATGACAACAGCAATATTTTGAGAACGTCAGCGAAAGCATATTAAAAAAGTGTCAAAGTGTAGGTCAAGAAATTAAAGAGATACGGGAGTTTTTCGAAAATGCACCTTCTCAGTTTTTTGGAAATATCTCGCTTATTAAAACGTTTATAGATAAACCGAATTTGAATAAAATGTTGAAGAAGTAATCCTCTAAAGCTTTCCCCATTTAACCATCTTTCCATCACCAATAATAACCGAGATACCAATGCATGTATAATCAATTTGAGACTTGTATATGTATAGACCCCTTAATCATCTCTATACCGAACCTAATCTCCGGACTACCGTACCCTCCCCTCGTTCCTCCCCCTATTATAAATCGAACTGTGTTACGAGGATTATATGGTCCACAGGGTAGTTTAATATTGCCGGCCGTTAATTTGGAGTATGTATTTAATCTGTCGATTTATATAGGGTATCCCAAAAAAGTGGGAACACGTTCAGTGCTCCCACATGTTGATCAGGGAAAAATATAATGATTTAACAAAACTTCCCTCTATACAGTTTGTACTAAGTTGCACCCTTGACACGATATAAGCCTTCAAATTCTTCAGCAAAAATTGGAAAAAAATTCATATTTCTTAATCCCCTTCACCTACAAGTTTCATATTTTGTACAGTTTTTAGGCCGACCATTGTCTTTTATAAAAACATGTATTTACTAATATCGCACCCTCTATCAGTTAAAGTTATTTTTCTCAAAAACGCGAGTTACAAACATTGTATAAGAGACAAAAAGTTTTTAAATGAAATTCTTCATTTAATGAATTGTTAATTGTAGAAAGGGACAAAAACGTTCTGTAAAATTACAAGCGTGTCCTAAACCCCTTCACCCCCTTACAGAACGCCACTGGACTTATTATTTAGAAACATGGGCTACTTGGGCCTAAAATCTGTGCTAAATTTGAAACTTGTAGATGGAAAGGTTTCTGAAATATTATTCTTTTTAGAAGTTTTTCAAAATATCTTTTAAAAGGCTTATGTGTATCTCCTCCTAAAAGTAAGTTTAGTTAAAGCATCATTTTGACTTGGACACCCTGTAATTAACGTGCGTACAACGGTAGTCGGTGTACATAGACGGGAGACTGGGGATTGCCCGGGCAGCTTTGACAGAATATTGTTAGGGAGAGGGGTAATTGGGATCGGATTGTAGGTCGGGGTAGCGAATACAGGGGGGTCAGTTTATGGGCGACGATGAGACATTTTCCCACGTTTTCAACGGGTAAACAGTTTTTTGTTTGTCCATAAGGTCGGTGTATAGTAGAATATAATAAAGATAATTTGGTAGTTGGTCTGTTTTTATTTCGAAACCTAATACAATTTAAATATGTATTCAAGACTCTGGTAATAGAATTATAAGTCTCACAAAGATGATTATAGTCAAATATGATATAAGCCTCACAAAGACAATAGTACCCTTCAACAGTTTTTTTATCTGCGTTGAAAATTAAATGCATTTAAGTGAAATTCAAATTAAAAATGTAAGATAATCTTTAAAAAAATCGTTCCATTGCATTGCATGCCTTTAAGTGAAAATAAATAAACTAAAAAAAAAACTTTGGTTGTTTAAAAACTAAAAAAAAAAAACCTCTGAAATATATAGCCTGGTATCTGTCAAATTTGAGATTAAAAATTGAAAATCAGACAAACGACTTTAATTTTGAAGGTTTCGTTGGGTTCAAATTCAAGTTTGGAAATACTATATGTCAAGTTGTTTGAAACTGATATTCCACAATTTAATATTTCCCCTTGTCTTATGTGAGAACCATTATATATTTTTTGACTTTGACAATAGTTAAGATGTGTTTATTAATTGTAAACAGATTGTTTATTTTCAAAAATTATTAGTTTTTGTGTACATCATATGGGAATGTTTAATATTCACGACTTGTTTTGAAAAAATAACCATTTTTATTTATTTTTTTGAGAAAATGTCAAATTTGACAGGTACTGGTCATATGTATTTCGACATCTTGTCAAGCACAAGTTAATACCAAAGCTGAATTTCCAAAAAAGTGTGCCAAACCGGCGACCTATGGAACCTGTGTGAAAAATTTGATGGAAATCGATCGAGTGGTTTAGAAGTTATGACGAGAAACCCAGTTTTTTTTTACAACTTTGACACACTGTATCTTTGTTAGGAAACATTTCTGAACAATGTTTTCTTATGAAAGTCTACTTTTTTTGATGTTTTATAACATATCTAAATGGATGACGTTTAACCTGGACCACCCTGTATAGATAAATTCGTTAAGGCGTCATTTCTACCAAATCCATGACGGTGCTTTACCGCAAATAAAACGTAGCCGAATTCTAAACATTCGCGCCCGCAATTTCTCTTTTACGATGCTCGCGCGAAGTAAAGAGCCGGTAAAAACCTTTACAACTTGTTTTATTTAGAAGTATTTACTCCGACCTACATTGCGAAAGAATCGCAAATGAGATATAAACACACACGTAAGAGCCCCTGGTTAACATCGCGAGCTTGGGCCGAGTTCTCGGCACGGGAAGGGGATGGTTATTTTCAGTGGCGGCTGTTAATACTTTTTTCTGGGCACTAGTTTATTGCGTCATTAGAAAGAGCCATCAAAAAAAACGTCATCAAATCTAGCTATGAACAAGAGAGCTCAAAACAAAACTTGTTTTTGTTTTTTTTTGAGTGATTTTTGACAAGTGGCTGTCAAAACAAACAAATGTAATGACTATCATATAATGTGACAGTCTTGACAATTAAATAAGGTTACACATTTAAGGAGGTTGGTCTGGAATTGCAAAAATTATTAAAAGTTGATGAAATTGTTGATATACTTGATGATTGAAATCTCTTAAGACAATTTTTTTCAGCTTCTGCATTACAAATTCATATTAAGTGCCGTTCCACAAGCGGATGATGATCAGTCTGCATGATTAATCCTAATGAGAGTATGTATTGTTGTTTATTATTTAATTCACAAATAATCCGTATCATCAGAATCCTAATGATCGCGCATATGCATCAGTTGAGCATTTGGGTATGAATTCCGTATGCGTATTATCAGAACTAGTCAGGGACGTTTGTTAAAGCGAGTCTTTCATAATAAACGTTCCGTCAGTTGCGTTTTAGCTTGCGTTGTTGCAACATGTTGATTCAAAAGGAATGGCAATGCTCTCTTAAATCTTAATTTAAAGTTACAAAAGCAGCTTTCAGAGCCTTTTCCATATAAATGGGACTTACCCACATATGTAGATCTAGCACTCTTATGTTTTTTCTTTGTTCTACTAGGTAATCTAGTAACGCACAATACGACAACAACGACGCGTAAGTTCGTGTGTCTGAATGTACATTATGGAAAGTGATCAAAGGGCGTCTGGTGAAAGCACGAGTAGTGAACTGATTATCGATTTGTTTCATCAGAACTGATCGATGATCATCCGGACTGCTTGTTCTAACATCAGTCGCTTATGAAACGCCACTAATATAGAAACATTTTTAACAGAAAATCTAACACAATTTAACATAGAAATTACTTGTTTTATCAATTTTTACCTCGAGTTTACCTTCTCACTATAAAATACAAATTCTCAAATAAATCTGGTTTTCGTAATTGGAATTATAATTTTCACAGATTACTGTGATGATTATATTAGCTCGTATATTAATATTTGATTCCAGTGTCGGTCTTAACGCGACTGGTAACTGTTATATGTACCACATTAATAAAGTATATCGTTAACTCCTGTATACGGGTTTTCAAACTTAAGTCGGCACTATTGCTAAGTTCGTTATTATACCAGCCACAAAGTCGGTTAAATAGGCAAACTAGTAGTATTTTTTTCTACTGACTACAATGGTGAATATGGAACAAAAATCGAACTTCGCGTTCACGAGTTATGTCAAAAAGTTCCATTTTTTCAAATGGGACAGTCAGTATACAATATTCTCAATCGATAGTGCATTTAATTCTGAACAGAATTTGTCCTATGACCTTTTATCCTAAAGTCAAAGATGACAAGGTTATTGATGATTTTTCAAGTTTGTCGAGGTGGCTGTGTTAGTTGTCGTAACTTTACCTTACCGTAAAGTATATAGTAAGAGAAATATCCATGATGTCAAATAGTCTCGTTTATTTTAAATTGTTCTATAAACTTCAATTATTATGTATAAATTAAAAAAACAACAAAATTAAATTAAATTTGATGCTCAAAAATATCACCCTCTTGCTCCAGGCATTATTGAGCCCGATTGTAAACGCTCCTAGTAGCCTTGGCAATGATTCTACCATCAATAGTATTGATAGTATCAATTATGCGTTGCTGGTGATCCTCAAGATTATCTTACCCCCTTTCATATACATACGGACAGGGCCGTTAGTTGATAAATATCTGTCATCAAAAAATTGATTGTAATAGAATATCAATCTGGCGAACATTATGGGCAGGAGCTCCATCTTGTTGAAAGTAGATCTGTTGTCGGTCTATTAAATTCAGGTCATCCAAAAACTCTCGAAGTGTGGCAGTTAACATTTGATAAAATACTGAGCCTACAATTTGAGCCGATTAAACCACACCAAACATTAACACTAAATCGTCTCTGCGGGTTACAAGGACGGAAGAGCATCGGATTTTCTCGACTCCAACAGTGGATGTTTTTCCTGTTAAACATGCCCTTATTGGAAAAATTTGATTCGTCACTCCAAAGAATCACGCGCCAAAAATTATCATTATCATTAAATTGATTTTATTAATGAACCACTGACAAAACTGGATGCGTCTTTCTTGATCTCCTGGTACTAGCGTCTGTGTAGGTCTGTATATGTACGGCACAAACTTATGCTTTTTTAGAATGTTGTGAATAGTTCCCAAACATAATCCACTTTCTTGCATCAAATCGGTAATTGAATTATTAGGATGAGCCTCAAAGTAAGCTATGACGTCAATTCAAGGGCGTAGCCAGGGGGGCGATGGGGGCGACCGCCCCCCCCCCCCAAAGGGTCAAATAAAAACCAAAATACTCGGGGGAATGCGGTTGCCGTTGCCTGTAGAGACCTTTTTTGGCTTTTTTGTTTCATCTGCATTGAGCGCCCCCCCCCCCCCAAAGATAACTACTGGCTACGCCCTTGCGTCAATTTCAGTTGCTTCACTTATTATGAATTGTTTCTTAGTTCTAGTTTTCTTAAAGACATTTTCATTTGATCTAAACTTAAGATACAAAATCAGAAAGTACCTTCGATATGGGAAGTTATGCATAGGATACAGAGCACAATAACGTTCACAAGCTCGGTGGCTATTTTTTTTGACAAACGATGTTTGTCAAAAAACATCATATCACATTCACATCACATTCCATCATATCACATATTTCTGAATGCGTAAAAGGAATTTTTCCTCAAAAAACACACACTGTAATCTTTTCACTAGCACAACCTCAATTTGACATTTTTATACTGATGGCATTTATAAAACATACGAATTTGGTTTATGAAATAACAGCCACCTCGACAAACTTGAAAAATCATCAATAACCTTGTCATCTTTGACTTTAGGATAAAAAGGTCATAGGATAAATTCTGTTCAGAATTAAATTTCCTATCGATTGAGAATATTGTATACTGACTGTCCTATTTGAAAAAATTGAACGTTTTGACATAACTCGTGAACGCGATGTTCGATTTTTGTTCCATTTTCACCATTGTAATCAGCGGAAAAAATACTACTAGTTTGCCTATTTAACCGACTTTGTGGCTAGTATAATAACGAACTTAGCAATAGTGCTGACTTAAGTTTGAAAACCCTGGATATTCTTCGAGTAATAAAATTATCTTCAGAATTGTTTGGGATTTTTCACCATCTAGTTTGCGAGAAAAAAAATATCACAAAAAGTAATTTAACATGGGCTCTTATGGACGTAGCTATTGAATTTGATAAAGACTAAGTTTTGAATAATTAGAAAAATCTGAAACTTTGTACACGCATAACAATAACGTCTAGGAAGAATATAGATTTACATGGACATGAATGACCAGCTGTGTTGCACGCAATTATCAATTTAATGTTGAGTGTTTCACGCAATCGGGCTTTTGCTCTGTCGAGGCGGTAAAGCCGCGTTCCTAATTGTTCCTTTTTGCGTTTCTCCCCTGCCTCAACGCCACATTGCATTCTCCGTAATTGTTGTGCTGAAATAAAACGACCTTTCCTACGTAATCTAACAGATTTCTCATTTGATTTATCAAAATTTCCGCACTGTTTACGAAACTCCCGCTAATACCCTAGCGGATTTCGACGTCATTTGTGCCGTTCTCTCGTTACCTATTTTACGCCAGCTCGGTCTCCTTGTTCTAGTCTTCTTGGCCCAGCGAACTGCCGAAAACAAACCTTTCAAACCGTTCAGCGTTGCTGTACTTTCCGACTCTAAATCGACTTTTAAAAACGCGGTCAATAAATTGTTTCCTTGTCCAAACTTGGTATATAATAATAAATTATTAATTTATCGTGCATTATAAACATACTGCACATAGAGTTTCCATCTTAAATTAAAAAAATATTATATCAACATTTCACTTTTGCAAGTTGCAACCCTGATTGCTTATACATGGAAGAGATAGGAGTTTTTTTTTGATGGCTCGATATAAGTACGATGTGAATACGAAATTTTAAACGTGAAAATTAGCGCTAAAAAGCAATAACTTGAACTTAACTTGAAATATGAAGAGTGTTTAAAAAAAAATGGTGATATATTAATGTTGATTTTTTTTTAATGGAACATCCTGTATATTTTGACATTTTCCGATGCTCTTTGATGACTGATTTTAACGAACTAACATATTTGGTATCTAAAGTGATATTTTTTGAGCAACAGACAAATGAAAATCATGATTTTTAAAGTTTTCACACTCACTCTCACATACACCTCATCCTTATAGGGCGCATTGGGTATGATATACCCGAGGAGAAACTAAACTTATTTGTCCCTCGTGCATCAATATATATTTTTTTAATTTAATCAGTTATTGTCTGAGCCAATTGATCTCTGACAATAAATAAACTTTAGACTATATAATCACAGAGGAAGTAATTCAATGGATTAAGATCGGGGGATTGCGCAGACCATTCAATTTCACCAACTTCATCGTCCATCCCTGAAGTTCTGATTTAGTCGATCTCGAACACAAAGAAGTGGTGTCCCATCCTGCTGAAACCAGGTATTGTGAGAAAGTTGCCTTCCCCCAATGCAAGAATTATTTATTTAATTAAAAGATCTAAGAATCTTGGTCGTTAAATTTTCTCTAATAAATCTAAAAAAATCGACCTGTGATCGTATCCAAAAATGTGAAAAAGTACGAGGTATTTTATTTAAAAAAAATATATATTTTGTATTATTCCATATACTAAAAACGGCACCGTATTTTAGAACACTCTGTATACTTCAAATTGAACTTCTGTAAGTTCAAATTAGATTCAAAGAAGAATTCCAGACTAGGATTTTGATAGATGTTACATATGTATATTGGCCATTTATCTGTACTTTGCTTGACGTAAAGATTTGAAGAGAGTTTGAGCGCTTGCCTATTTAATCATTTTAGTTTACGATACAAAATTGTCGCCTTAGTATTTCAGAAAATGCACCCCATTTCACTATATCTTTGTAGCTCGTTGTCAAATCAAATCCATTAAAAGTCACAGATCTGCTTATCACCTGAAAAACCACATTTATTTTGATAACCGAAACTTGGTGTCCAATTTAGAAAAGAAACGTAATCACTTGACAACCCTGCTACGTGAATGTGGGAGTGATTAGGTATATTGTGAGTATTCCCTTAGTTTCTTTTGGAATCACGAGCCCTCGAGTCCCTCTGGAGCAACCGCCACTGGTTGTTTCCAGGAATTCTGCGCTTTGTTCGTTTCCACCAGCGTTTCCCACGGCGACGCACCCGGAGTTGTTTACGAAAATCCAACGGAAAAGGGAGAGAAAATGGGCCCGGCTGGAAGTATTTTAAACAAATATTTATCTGCGGGATGACTGTTCTACATACTTACATATGAGGGCAGGTTAAATTAGTCTCGGTTCTAACAGTTAGCACATTTAAGGAAATAACATTTACAAGGTTACAACGTTGTTTATGTATCGATGTTTTTGACTAACGTTTCTAACCAGAATCAGCAGAATAAGTATTATGTTTTTATCAAAAACTGGAAAACTGGAACAAATCTTCGCTCCCAAAAAAATGTCTTGTCAAAGTTAATTGTTAAATATTATTTCTAGAGTTTGTGAATTTGTTTAGAGCGTTATATTGTATGTTGTAGGTGCTTAACGGAAGATATCCCTGATATTTTAATGTAACCTAAACTGATTGTCTTACAATCAACATGTTTGTAGCAATAACGTTCACAATTTCTTCTTCAAGATTGGAAGATATAGTGAACAATTATGCGTATTAGATAGTAATCGGTTGATTTCATTTGTTCCATTTTTTGTAGTTGAACATGTCAAACTGGTATCAAAAGCAGATAGTCACTTAAGGGTATGTGCATTGTGCAGTGCAAAACTGTTATAAAAGCTGTCGAGGAACATGTTGACCATTTTAGTCTAAGTGAAGCATCTTGAAGGCTCGAAATTCCCTGATTTAAGCTGAAAGGAAAACTTCAAAGCGATTTTTCAATGGAAAAATAACTTATTCTTTATTTCCGTGGATGCTGGAAATGGAAAAAAATGTTTTTTTACATCCACAATCTATATACAGTAGTGCTGATGTGTATATGTGTATCGGTATATCAGTGACCAAAAGGAGAAATAAATTAGGACATAAGATAACAACGTACTTGTGACATAACAAAAAATGAACCTCAACGTGAATACATTAATGAAGAAAAGGAAAACGTTGATTATGAAAAATTTATGGAGTGCAGGAAAAAATTCTGGTTATACAAAAAACGAATTACTGTTTTTTATATATAACACCTATTTAATATGAAATTGTTATGTTTATGAAGAGTGCATTAAATAGTGACTTTGCAAGCTTGGTAACAAAAGGAATACCATTTTCTTAATTTTTTTGGACAATCATATTTCCATTATATTGTTCGTCGTCTGTCTTATAGCTAGAGGGTTAAGATTTTTACATAAGACATAAATGGCAAAATTTAAAATCAATTAAATAAAACGCTTTTGTTTTGTTTTATTTCAACATAGCTTTGATTTATACATTTCTATAAGTTATTTCTTACGTACATATTTCTTTCTTACACCTGGTTCAACTGAGTTTTAAATAAAAAAAACTTCCCTCCCATCACCTATTTTGAACATATATATTAAATAGATATTTAAAAGACACAAAAACTGCCCTGTAGTCAAATTCAATTGAAATTTTAGATGCCATCAGAAACAGCTTACTTTTACAAGATAACTAAAAAGATAACAGGTACATATTTACAAGTGTAAAAAGTGAAATCTAATTAGCAGCAACAAGTTTTTGGGGATACTCTCTTTGTAAGTTTTAATACAATATTTGTTCGTTTTGAAAGTTGTTTTCCCTGAAGAAAAATATTTTATAATTATTTTAAGTCGTAACTTCATAACCAAGTTGAAAACAAAGTGGGTTATGAAATAAATGCATGTCGGCTCATGAAAGACAAAAAAAAGCTATAATTTCGGTACCAGTAAACTAGTATCCTTTCTTAAATTATGTGCACCTCGCTCACCTAGAAATATCACAGGCTTGTATGTCTCTTATATTACCATTAAAAGATACATACAGATATAAATATACCGCATTTAACAAGCTGATACGCTACCTTGAGGATATTTGCGAATGTGAAAATGCAACTTGTTTTAATGAATGCTCGTACTTGTGTCTTTCACGCTCTATTGCAGCATTAACCTATATACTTTATTTCTGGAGCTGACCCATATTTTCATGATATGTTTATTATTTTTCGAATTGTCTAATATACGAATGTAACGAAAGAAGAATTTTCATGGAATGCGAAAAAAGATTCGATTCACGTTTCAGTTTGGGTCATTTTCGTGTAACCATACAGGGTGCTCAGTTCTTTTCCCTACACACTCCAATCATTTTATTATTAAACGCGATATATGCATATGTACGATTACTATCTGTACTCGTTTACCTAGGCTTCTATTTGTAATATTCATTTTGTGTTAGTAAGTAATATCAATTCATTTTTTTATTATTTCTAGTGACTTCTAGTGAATTCTAACTGTAACATATTTTCAATATGTACAATATGTCACATTTTCGATATTTTTCTAAGATATCTCGGTTGTTACAGGAAATAAAAAGATGCCTTTTCCGCGAATATTTACCACTTTTTCTAGGGAAATACACAGAGCCAACTAGATTTTGAGTCGAAAATACATATATCATTAAATGAAGAATTAGTGCCTAGAAGTTTGACAGCCATCTTGTGAATGACTTAAATTGTTATTATGGAGCAACATTTGTCAAAAAAAGATATTACAGGTTTATGGATAAAAACTAGCAGTAATTCATTTCGCACGTGAGAGCTGATGTGCACATCTAGTATCCTTTTCACTACCTATATTCACTCTTCACACAAGCATAAACTACATGACTAATTTATTTTTCAAAAAATGTTTGAATAAACGTTTTTGCATATGGTGCAAATTATTTGACGGTCTCTGTACATATACATACATATATAGTTTGTACAAAATATAAACCGCCGCACGTCATTGCTGACGCTATTAAATATGCGCAGTGATACCACTTATATAAATATTAGAGTGGTCCTTATTTTTGGAAGTCCCGATTTTTTGAGTGCTCCTCTAAATCGGGAGTAGAGGCCCTAGAAAATAATTATGAAACAATAAAAAGTCGAAAAAAAAAATAATAACCCGTGCCCCACGCAGATTGAATTTTAAATGGGATTTAACATGGGTTTTCCGGTTTTGTAGGTTAAACCAAGCGTTGAGCACTTGATTTCCATCGGTTCAAGGTGAAACTTGGTATCTGCAGGTTTTCGATATCGCTGAATCCAAATATCATCTCAAAAACCGGTTTTGACTAATGACAGCTGTCAAAAAACGGTCAATAAAAATTCTTTTTTGATTATTTAAAATTTTAAGAATTTTTTATATTTTAACACAAATCAAGTAAAGTTTCGTCGTAAAAAATTGGTAACGTGTTTTTCGCTAAATGACAACTGTCAATTAAGCTGTCAATGATATTTTTAATCGAATTTTTTAGTTTTTTTTTTCAATTCCTCAATTCGGAAAATAGTCTTAATTAAGTGTTTCAATACAGCTAAATCCGAATATGATACCTCTTGACAGCTGTCAAAAAAGCTGTCAATAGAAATTAATTTTTTGACAAATAAAACTTTTGGGGTTTTTTATATTTAAATACAAATATAGTAGTTTCGTCGTAAAAAAATTATATCATTTTTGCTGAATGACAACTGACAAATTTTGTTTAATACTTTAATACTGTCAATTACATCTCAAGTAAATTTCAATTAAACATTAAATGTTTTTTCGATTTCTGTAAGGAGAGATATTATTAATTTCGAAATAAATGTGTTTTGACATAAACGACAGGTGTCAATAATATTGACACCTGTCGATACCTTCTTTCGAAATTAATGATATCTCTCCTTACAGAAATCGAAAAAAACATTTAAAGTTTAACTGAAATTTACTTGAGATGTAATTGACAGTATTAAAGTATAAAAAAAAATTGACAGTTGTCATTCAGCAAAAATGAGATATTTTTTTTACGACGAAACTATTATACTATTTTTGTATTTAAATATAAAAAACCCCAAAAGTTTTCTTTGTCAAGAAATGCATTTCTACTGACAGCTTTTTTGACAGCTGTCAAGAGTCCAAACTCGTTATTGACATCATATTCGGATTTAACTGTATTGGAACACGTAATGAAGACTATTTTCCGAATGAAAAATTGAAAAAAAACTAAAAATTCGATTAAAAGTTCATTGACAGCTTGATTGACAGTTGTCATTTAGCGAAAAACACGGGACCAATTTTTTTACGACGAAACTACTTGATTTGTGTTAAAATATAAAAAATCCTAAATTTGAATTGACCGCTGAATTTTTATTGACCGCTTTTTTGACAGCTGTCATTAGTCAAAACCGGTGTTTGATGGATTCAGCGATATCGAAAACCTGCGGATACCAAGTTTCACCTTGAACCAATGGAAATCAAGTGCTCAACGCTTGGTTTAACCTAAAATAACGGAAAACCCATGTTAAATCCCATTTAAAATTCAACTTGCGTGGGGCACGCACGGGTTATTATTTTTTTTCGACTTTTTTATTGTTTCATAATTATTTTCTAGGCCTCTACTTCCGATTTAGTGGAAGCACTCAAAAAAAATCGGGACTTTCCAAAATAAGGACCACCCTAATAAATATATAACATTAATATTGAAATAATATTGAACTCAATTGAAACAAAAACTATAATGAAATGTTTTATTGAATTTTAAATTTCGCGCTTGATATTCGTTGTTATGCAGTTGGCAGCAGATCCGAAGTTGCCGTGTTGTATTATTATTTAGGGATAGTTTGAAATTATACCTTACATTGGCTTTAATAGTGTTTTGTGTGTTATTTTGAGCTTCAATCTTTTGACTTGCATTGAAAATTAAAATAAATTAAAATATTTAGTTAAAACTACAGTTCAATATATTGTTTTAGCATGTAGCAGCAGCCCTAAACTTAAATGTTTCTACGGTTAATTCTGTATCACAAAAAGCAAAAAAAAACAATGAGCAATTTTAAAATCACCTACAAAAAGTAATACAACTAAGAGGGTTACAAATAGTTTAGCACTGAATACAAGTTCTATTCGTAACATTTATAACAATCAATATTTATGTACTAAAAACTACATTGCACTATTTGTAACCGATTGGTGTTTGTGAAAAAATCTTTTTAAAAATCTCAAAATTTTCATTGTTCTACTAAGTTTTCCTTCCATTAAAAAAGTATTTTATTAACTTTTTCTACCAATTTTTGGTAGTAAAAGAAGTTCGGTTGTCAAGAAATCAAAAAGTGAACACCCTGTATAGCCGATGCAATGTTCATGCCACCATATTTGTAAAAGCACTGTAAAATCATTCTAATATTCCATATTTTCTTCCAAATGAAGCGTAATGTAATCGATATCCTCCGAGAAAGCAGTCTCTTCCACATTAGCGATAACGGCCTTGTTAGTTGAAATACGCCTACGTAAAGGAATTAAAAAAGTTCCAGTAAATAAACATGGAAACCTACTTTACATAGTCATCGGAAAATGTATAGAGCTCCAAAATTAGAACCACGCCATCCTGATAATTTGCAGCGGCCTTTGAAGTTCGAAACTCCACTTAATATCTCGCAATTAGTTTATCTTGTCTCGCGAACACAAAGCGCCCTAATGGTGATTACACAATTATTTTTGCTCATCCGTCTAACCGGAGATTCTGGCAGAGGTTACGAGGCTTTGTCCGCAAACAGTTGAGGGTTATCTTACTTTGAAGAAGAAAAATAAAGATATACAGAGATTGGCAAATGTTGCGGACCGGTTTAATTACAGGCGAACAAAAAATGGTTACTATATTACTCTCGTTACTATATTACACTCTTACTATATTTACTCTATTTTGCTGTGCCTTCAATCTGTCAGTGACGTTATTAGGTGTCATTGTAGTGTCATCTGTTATTTTCTTAAATAGAACACCCTGTATATTATTGCTTGTTTTGAATCCTTAACTCATGTAGAGCAATTTTTGTATAGCATGCCATATATCTCAATTCAATTGTTTTGTAAATTGTACGATGAAACAGAAATTTGAGAAAAAACTATTGATTAAATGTTCATAATGATTTACTTCAACCAAGTGACGGTATCAAAGCTTATCTATGAACTATGAACTTTTGAAGATCTTCCAATGTCTTCGATTTGGTACGATAGTTTTATGACCCCACATATAAAAATCTACTTTTCATGTCTGCCGATCTAGGGTGCCATTCAATACTCCTCGCCTACCTATCCATCTTCCTGAAAAAGTGTCACCAAGATAGTTCTAACGCGAATACCAAAATGCGGTGGTACTGCATCTTGTTGAAACCAGACGTTGTTTCTTACTTACTTAGTCGTTGTCTTGATTGTGGTTGATTAGATGGCCTGGGTTTTTTACCATAAAATGGTAATTAACTTTATCTTTAAAAATTTACTTTCTAGATTCACATTTTGCTTTTTTTTGCGAGTCTAGGAAACAGAAGTGAAGAACACGGTGACCGTTTTCATCAGGACTTAAGTAAAGTAGCTTGAGACACGACACCAGGAATTTTAGGATCTATATCGTCAGTTTAAATGTAAAACTCAGAAAACAGCTTAAATCTCAGAATACAGTCTAACAAAAGACGCGAAAAGTTGCAATAATATGGGTTATAGGTTAGTTAAAATTATAATATAGTTAGTTAAAATGGTATTAATTGTATTACATCTTTGGTACTTCTTGAAATAACTTTTTTGTTTCTGTTTTGTAACTTTGGTCTCTTTGGTTTTTAGAAAATCAGAGTTTTTTTAAGAATTGATTTGTTAGTTAATGAGTTTTACCGTTAAAACGCTATGTGAAAATAGTGGCAATGTAAAATTGACCTTTTATTCAAAAAAGAGCAGCAAACTGGTATGTTTTGAGTTTTTTTTTTATACCAAAACATGTTGAAATCACCTATGTCATATTCGTCGATTTTTATCAACAAATTTGGATATGGACACCAAATTGGATATAGATACCAAAATAATTATTATCTTGACTGGGGTAACAAACATGTTAAAACTAGTGTTAGCAAATCACCAAATTAATACATTACACAATAATAAAATTAAAACGTGTTAACAATAAGTTATATCAGTGTATCTAAATTATCAAAAATTGATTTCAGTGTACCAATCAATTAAGGACAATTTTTCTGCGTGTTAGAAGCCATTGTACCGCACGAATGACCCTCTTGACCTTCCCCGCCTCCCCTTCTCCTCGGCCAAGCCGTCTTTCCAGAAAATTCCCCGGCGAGCGCCGAGCCAGATATCGAATAAAACTTCCATTATAGAGTCACTATCCTAGGGGTTTTTCCTGTTGCCAGGCGAATCGATATAGCTGAGGGGTCGGTGCGTGGGACGATGCCGCTGACCTACCCTAACTCCCGGGCCAAACAAACCCTCGCCCTCCCGCCCGCTGCTCGACGCTCGTTGATGGAGCAGTGCGTTGCATGGGCCGGCCTCGGGGGGCAGCCTGCGTATTCGCAACGCAGGGTGAACGGGTGCGTTTAAGGGTAGAAAAAACGTCCGTAAAAGAGAACTGTTTTGAATGATAAATATTGGAACTGAATTTAATACCAAACACTATTGTCATTTCTGCGTTCTGCAAAGTACAAAAAACTACATTGAGCATAATATAACGTGTATTTATATGAAAATTATAATGACAAACGATAAATGACAACAAAACAAACACGAGTAGTACAAGACCCGACCGCGTGGTTACTGTCTTCATAAAGATACGAGGTGTGTAAATTAAATAATGGCAATGTAGCGCCCGAGCTAGACGGGAACACTGCGGAGACGGGACTTGAAAGGGCGGTAGGTTAACATGTAATGCACCTTCAGTACAAGTTTGAATTGTTAGAGTCATTTGTTTGTTCTTAATGACTTCGTAAACCGTTTTTTTTCTAGTCCGTTTTAAAAATAAGTGAGATTATTTTTCAGCAACGGTGTGCTATCAGGTTTTGTTTCAGACTTGAACACAGCGCAACGGATACTTTTGCAAAACTTTAATACGCCTACGGAGACAATGTTTTTTCGAGATCCCAGGTTTTTTGGTGCTTTAAGGAATTCTCACAACGAAGAGAGTCGATTGAAGATGAACCACACAGCGGAAGGCCTTCATCTTCAAGAACCGATGAAAATGTCGATAGAATACGGGATCTTGTGCGTTCAGATCGAATGATCGAGGGAAGAGTTAAATTTGAATCACACCATCTGTCAACTTATCAATATATCAAACTTTAACTAACGAATTAGGAATGACAAAAATCTGGGCAAAAATGGTTCCAAAAAAACCTTTTGCAGGAACAAAAGGACATCAGGAGAGAAAGGTGTCTTGATTTTTTTAAATCGATTGAAAATGATCCCCTGTGATGATTTTATAGAACGTATGATGAGACTTGGGTGTTTGAGTACGACCCGGAAACTAAGCGCCTAAGCATGGACTGACACACTTCAAGCTCTCCAAGAACCAAAAAATCAAGAATGAGTAAGACGAAGATCAAATGAATGCTGATTTGCATTTTGGATAGCTAAGGAATTGTCCACAAAAAAGTTTGTGCTTCCAGGCCAAACAGTATAT
Source organism: Aromia moschata (assembly GCA_029963805.1). Classification (NCBI taxonomy): domain Eukaryota; kingdom Metazoa; phylum Arthropoda; class Insecta; order Coleoptera; family Cerambycidae; genus Aromia; species Aromia moschata. Next base: position 211,701 of record JAPWTK010000635.1, read on the forward strand.
CAACACTTTTACAGAGAGGTTCTTGAAAAACTTCGAAAAAAGGTTATGCGTGTGAGACTAAACATCAAGAACAACTGGATGTTGCATCATGACAATGCGCCTTGTCACACAGCCATTTCAGTAAACGAGTTTTTAGCCAGTAAAAACATTCCTGTGGCTCCTCAGTCTCTTTTTTCGCGTGAATTGAGTCCTTGTGACTTTTTTCTTTTCGAGATTGAAAAATCACCTCAAGAGACGTAATTTTGGGACCACAGAAAACATTCAAACGGCTGCAATCGACCAGCTGAAAGCTATTCTAGTATATATGAGTTGCAGAACTGCTATGAGGAATGCAAAAACCGTCTTCAGCAATGTGTGGCTTCCCCAGGGAAGTTATTTTGAAGCAGGCAATACTGAATTGTAATTCAATTCGAATAAAAAAATAAAAAAATCACTCGCATTACTTAATTTACACATCTCGTATACTCGTAGAATGGGATGCGTCAGGGATTAAAAGTCGTGCAATGTCATATATGTAATAAATGAACTGTTTCTTTAATTACCTCAGTTTTTTCATCATTCTGCCGAATGGTCATCCCAATAAAAAAATTTGAGAAGAATGGAAAGTTCCCTCGCCCAGCCGTGCAGCTGCGTTATTTTTCTGATATGTAGCAAGGTTTTTTCAGGGGAACTGAACAAGGAGTGTGAAAATTATTGCATTGCAAGAACGCATTTTCATTTCATCGCCTTGCATTTCTTTTCATATAGAGGCATAAATGGATCGATGGTCCCATATAAGAAGAAGTCGTCGACCGTTCGCTCTCTATCGACAGACTTCCAATGGATCCAGCCCGATTCCTGATTTTTTCTCGACGTTTTGACACCTCGTTAGACTTCGTCGTCGGGATGGTTTCATAATGTCACATCGAATGACGAATGCATTCTGTATAATTGCTGGTTAAGGCGGACTGTGGTATGAAAACCCATAATTTAAATAGGTACTTCTTAAATTGTTTTTTCCGCAGTGGTGCCTCATTTGATAGATAAAAAAATTGTCTCATAGTATAAGATCGTGAAGACACATTTTCGAAATAATTAAAAAAATATGTATTACGGATACTTGCAGCCGGAATAAATGACCCTATAGTTAAACATATACGACTTTTACTTCCACACATCGCATTCTATATATTTATGAGGACAAAAATCACACGGTCGGATCTCATAATAAAATGTATGATCCTAGAATTTTTGGTGATACTGATAGCTTTTTGAGATCTCCTTAACTTGTTAAACTAAATATTACAGGCATTAACAATAAGTGCAATATTAAATACTAATAAAAGTTAGTAAATAAATTATTGATAGTAGAATCATATATGTTCATCTATCCTCAATTTGCTTTGGCTTGCTTCATCGTCTTCTGGACAACAACATAATCCGTTTCTCGATTTTTTTTTAAAGTGCGACGTCGTGATTGATCTTTTCCAGTTAATATTGACCAAACTTCTATGATTAGCCGAACCTGAGGTACTCATATATTGGGAGGATTGTCTATTATATAATCTAGTTACTCTGGCATAATGCCATGATCAGACCAGAACAATATCACCAATTGCATGATGTGTATTTAAAAAATGAGCAGATTAGAAGGCATCTTTGAATATAAAGATATGCATCGGTAAAAAAAAATATGTTCGAATAATCTCCGAATTTTCTCATAATTTCAAAATAACGTGAAATATTTATCATCATCCATTACAATCAGTTTGTGAAACTCCACTTCATTTGGTGAAATACTATTTTCTCTGTGAAACTTCTGTAAGGCTTCCATTAGAAGTTGTTCTTTTGCGATCATTTTATATGAAGATAGCGTCATTTTTAAAGATACTAAAACAGTAAGTAAAGAATAAAATTAGGAAATTCGACTATGAAAATTATTTTTTGTGAGAGAAAAAATTTGTCCCATACTGACAGCAGTCCCTTTCTTAAGCAAAATAAAAACATCCAGATCGAGAAAACAAAACGGACATAAATACAATTAAACGAGTTAATTGTTATTTCCTTTCTACAGTCTAAATATTTTCCAAAAACTTCAAGACCTAATGTTACCTATATCAAGTTACGGAAGAACTATCTACGCATGATTTTTTACTGTGTTAATCATTAATTTCTGTGGAAGCTGTTATAATAGTATGTGTTTTATTTTTATTATTATTATTTGGATCACTTATGGGATTTTTTTGAGTCCTTTGTCTGAAAGTACCAACATTTTTCATTTTTTTTGGGAGGATTTGATCGTATATAAGTATTGCCTGGTAATTAATATTCTCTTTGCCTTATTTTTTGAAACTAGTTTCGTCAATATGAAACTAGTTTCGTTTTCTCATTAATGTCTCATCTCATTTTAAATATGTTATCATTTGGCACAACATTCAACTGAAAAATCGGATTCAAATGTGTTATTGATATAGGCAGCTGCCATTTTATTATCATTGGCCTGCTGCCTCTCGTGAAGATGAATCAATGAACCAGTCCGAGATCGGTCTAGAAGTTTCTCGAACCCAGTATTCAGTAAAAAGTAGAACTAAAACAATTTATGAACAACGAATTATATCAAGATTGGTTACTGATCTTGTAGTAAAGAGAGGGACATCATAACAACAGGGGGAAACTTTTTGACGCCATCGGGCAGAGCCGGTCCTTCTCCGTTGCCAAGGGGGAGAATTCGGGCTCTTCATTGATTGTTGCGACGGTGAGGCCGTACGCATTTTTGTTTCCGTTTTCATTTAAAGGGGAGACAGGATAGGAAATTTTAAACGTCAGAGGGAAACGGTCGAAACGGAACACCACGCGCAAGCCGGCAATTAACCAGGATGAGATTTTGTTTTTCCATTAGTCGGAAAAAAATACGTATAAAATCAAACGAAAATAGCATTCAAAAAATACTAATCCCTCTTTGTTTCCCTTTCGTAGTCGTGAATGAAGTGCGTTTGTATGTGGGGTGAATTAATTTCAAAGCAAATGGGCGGAAGATTGGTAATGCACTACAACCTCGATAATCCGAACTGATTATTGCAGTCCGAATATTTTGTCGGTTGTCGGACTATTGATTTGTTTGAATTATCAACAATAAGTTATTTGTTCAAAATAAGTTATTCATAAGTTTTATTTCTTGAATAAAACAAGGTCACCAAAAAATCTAAATAATACAGTGTTCTTCATATGGGACTTTTTTTTATTAACGACTTTTTTTAATGTAACTGTGAGGCTAAAAAGTTTAACTAATTTCAAAAAGTTTTATTAAGGAAAATTGTTTCTTTCCAAATTTTACATAAGTATGACAAATTTGAATGTTCTATTACAACATTTGTTTTTTGGCACTTTTTAACGCTTCAAACTATCCAGTAAAATTAAACACTTCAAATTTCGAAAAAAACACTTTATTTCGATACATTTACACCAATAACGATTTGTTACAAAATATCTATGAAAATACATTTTTCTTAAGAAAAAAAAAATAAAATAACGCTTCTAAATTATATTGATGCAAACTTGACAAATCGTGTAGAATTTAGTAAACCAAAATATCTCGAGCATTTTTATAAATATCAATTACAAATAGTTTTTCCAAACAACTAAATAAATTGGTAAATGTATATTTTTGTTTGTTGTATTGTTTTTGCCTACCTTGACTGACACTGCACGGCACAGATTTGAGAATGTACAGAAATGTTACTGATATAAACACAGATTTTAAGTTTAAGCTAAAAAATGTTTTGTTAAAACACTTTAAAACACGTATGTACCTTAACGAGTGTAATGGTTACATATTATTTCACATTTATTTATACATCTTTTATACACACTATATCTTACATATGCGTATAATAAAATTTAAATAATATTTCTTAAAATAATAATAGCCTCATATCACATTTCCCTAGGTACATACATAACTATGTATATTTTTTTATTAGGTATCGCGCGGACAAGTCAGAGGACCCGTTTTGTGGATCGTAAGAAGTTTATAGTTAAGTCGCTTTTTACGTTTTTTTGCGATTGGCAAGTTTTTCATTGGGTGAAAAGTATCGAGAACGAAATCGAAAATATGTAAGTCACTGATTTGCAACCATCTAAATTCGTTAACATCTTACTAAAATTTTTCTACACCATTTTTTTACCACCCAGAAGTTTCTACGCTAGTCAACTCTGAATGAGCCATATACCATTTTGCATGGTACTAGGAAAATCAAACATATTACATCTGTTGGCTTTAATATCGGTGAGTAGGTAGCTACTTTCCATTTTATTTTTATTTCTTTTAGCACACGGTTCAATTTTCATCGTAGCGGTCTGATATAAAGAAGAATTCTATAACAAAGAGAACATTTGCATTGCGAGTTGTTTTTTATCAATATAAAAATTAGTAATTTACTCTTTTTGCAATAACTCTAACTGATACTTTCTCTATTTCTCTAACTTAACTTTATAATTTAGAAATAATGTACTTATTTGTTATACATATATTGTAAAATCCAATTATTCATTTTTATAAAGCAATTCCATGTTTATAAAGTAGTTCCACTACACAGTTGGCCTGTTGGGGATTGTACACATATATCAATGATTGCTTAAATTTTAATACCTGAGCAATTATTTTTGTTAATTGTAGGTCACTCTTTCATTTTTTTAATAAGTATTCTTAATTTTAATAGGTAAATTACAATATATCCACGGTAGTTAATTTATTTAATTTCAACTTTTACTCTGCTATACATTTTTCTTATTTTCATTAAATATTTTAGTTAAATATTTTGTTTATTTAAAACCTCTTTTTGTCGATATGTTTGTCGAATGGTGCCTTCATTCGTTTATCAGTCAGTTAAAAGCAAATGCCCACAAAAACAATTGTTTAAAATATAGTGAGACTTAAAAAGGAAATCTGTTAACTCACACGAGGTCTAGAACTGATCCGATTTTGAGCTTAATCGGTTGAGGTGTTAGGGTTTAAATGGAGTTAAATACACTTTTTCCTTGATAGTTCGCAAACGATGCAACATATGCACTTCAAATTTTAGACGCATGTTAAACATAATAGATTGTTAAATATTATTATCTATTATAAACATTATAATCTACCTTCATTTTTATTATCATTCCCATTTCCAATACACTAATTATGACCTATATGACATAATCGTATGTTATAAAGATTATATGGGTCATAAAGGTCACATTGATCATTTGAGTTATATATCATAAAGGTTGTATTAGTCATAAGGGCCATAAAGATCATAAAGGCTATATGGGTTATAAATAAAGTTGGCATACTGATGTGAAGTGATGGAGGTTGCCTGAATTTGATTTCATTGCAGTAGTCCTATGTCATCTGGAGCTGTTATAGTTGTAGAACCTCCGCTATACGCAGCATTGAATAGTGTGATATAATTTCATAATAAAATATGACAAATATGCCAAAACATTTAGATATAAGGATCATACTAGTCATATGGGTCACAAAGGTATATAGGTCAGGGGTCGCCAAATTCTGAATACATACGATCGATCTTTTTTTCTTGAACATGTATCGCTATCTAGCCATGCAACTCATTTAACACATTCAAACTTATATCTTGGGTACTAAAAAGTGATGGTCGAGGAGTGGGTATTAAACCAACATAATATTATATTAATCATTTATGGGAAGTGTGCATGTCCCCAAATAAACGGCCATGATTTGGTGTGTAATCAGAGAAAGGATGTTCCTCGTGAATTTTAAATATGAAACAGCCGATTCACATAAGTATGTACAGTACGATAAGAATACTTTTGCCCACGAATTGCGCACACCTAAGAGAATAAGAGCAGATAAAATGGCGAGGAAACAGGGACGATCATCATTTACCAAATCGAACATTGCCCTCTGGATTATATAGTAATTAGGCTTCGCCTGTCTGTTGTCAACAGTCTTCCAGGTCATGTTATGAGATTCTGGTTTACTACTATTAAGAGTTCTTCATGTCCCGTGGTTATTGTGAAAAATATCGCGAGGCCAAAAAAATGACGAAATTTTCCGAATCAGGCTTTGTTACTAATAGATTTGTAGGGTCTATTGTTGTTAATTTTAGTTGAATTATGTACGTGGTAGGTACGTACCTACCTATATTGCTGTAAAACCCTAATTTTCACGTTTCGGCGTGTACCATTTGTGTATTTGTGTACAGACGTGACAAACCTCTTGTCTAGCCTTCCTGGTAAAAACACCCGCATAATGGATTGTTTTTCCCAAGCTGACCTGTGGTTGGGTTTTCCCCTAATTCAGTTTACAATTGTTTGTTGGAGACTGGTTTCGGGGAACCTACCTACCTAACTAGGCCTGTGTCTAATTATTGGTTTAGGGGACTTTACTTTCCGTTTGGACAGTCAGTCTCCGACAGTCCATCTTTTCCGTTCACCGGCTCCAGACCGGAGTCTATCTCCGCGTTTTACCGGACTTCGCCGGTCTCATATCTTGTAAATATGTAAATAAATAACTGTACATATAGTCGATTAAAGTGCTTTAATTACCACACCACCCTCGCCATAAATTTCCCATACGATTTCTCCAAGCTTGTTTTTACTGTTATAGTGTTATAGTGTTATATTAGTTCCTTGCTCACAGCAGTTATTCAATTTAGTGTTCTGATTATAGCGTTAGCACAAAAATATTATAGAATCATAAATTTTATCATTTGAGCTCAAAATACTTACGTTCCGTAGTGAGTTCTACAAATGTATTGCTTTTATAATGTGTTTTCTGATTTTAGCGAAAAATCCAGACGTGCTGGATCTAAACTAAGTTCAGATTCGGCTTCAGCGGCAAAAAATACATGGAATTATGGTGTCACACTTGATTTGCAATTTGACTTCGTTGCAACTTTTTTTTGTGGGCCTGTGTTATTTTCCCCAAGACCATCTGTTCTATCCATATTACGACCATCTGTTTCTATCTAAGTTTCGATCTAAGTCATGAGTAGCGCTTACATGTTGGTGATCGACCGGTCGATCATGATCAACTTGTTGGCCATTCCTGATATACTTTCCTGTCATATGACTTGGGATATAAAACTCATACAAGTCATAAAATTCGTATGATTTATAAAAGTCCTGCCAAAAAAGTTATGAAGGTCAGGTTGGTCATAACGGTCATATTAACCATAAAGGTCATATTGGTCATTAAGGTTACATAAGTCATAGACTATATAGGACGTAGAAGTCTATCATCTATTTTTAAAACTTTTAAAAATACAAATTAATGTTTTTAGTGATTTAGTTTGGGACACGCTAAACACATTAATCACTAAGCTCACATCATCCTCTTAAATACGAATCTTCCTCAAGTCTAGTAGTCCTCTTCTTTAAATCATCATCCGTACCGATTCCAGCGCGCCTTACCCTGTCTGGTTATGCTATCTAGATTTCCGTAAGAGCGCAAACATCCTGCGAAAGCCTCCAATTACGGCGGAACATTTCCCGGATTCTTAGCTAATGAGGTGAGACTGTCTCTTCGTCTCGTCTTCATGCGCGTCGAGAGAAATATCGGAGATAAGTGAGGAAGCAGCGTCGACAGAAAAAAAATCACGCCTGGTATTAGCGAGTAAGTGCTCGATAACTGAAAGTAATTCAGCGCAATTGTTGGCGCGATACAAGCAGTGGCGCGACAAGACTATTTTCTGCGGAAGCTAAATATTTAAAAATCCAAAATAGAAATCAGAGAACATAATGTAGAAATCGAGAAATCAGTAGCGGCTCTTAGGCAACAGTAATGCCTGTTCTGTGGGATAATACTTTCTGTTTCAATAATAATTTATGTACTTTCAACAGCACTACGGATTATCAAGTTGACAATTCGTAGCAACTGCAATGTACCTCTCGTAGGTAAGAACTGGCACTTACCTCCGATTGGCTACAAAAGGTGGGCTCCAACTAGCTCAGTGTTAGTCGTGGGTTTGATTTTTTTAATTTTAACTAAAAAAAATTAACTTAAAAAAGGTTATCTTCCGCTACCTCATAGAAATCTTCCATTTAACACTCTTAGACTTCTAAGAATAATGCACACACGCATTTTTTTTATATTCTACGCTATAATCTTCCCAGAAGCAAACAATTGTTGTATCCTGCAATAGAAAGAACTCTGTAACTACAATAGAAAACAAATATATTTCGTCAATATTTTACAGGTAATTTTCGAGCTCTTCTGGGAGGGCAATTTATTTTGACAGCCTTTCCAGTATTTTTTTTGTCAGTAACGCTTTTGGAGCCTTCGATTCGAATTTAATAATAATTCGTTAACTATTATGTGAGTACCATGCTTTCCCATTATAACACCAAAGGTTGCTGAAGTTGCTGAAGTTGATTCGTGAAGTTGGTACTTGTATTTTTTAATCTTTCAAAATGGAAATTTACGGTAATATTTTTATGGAATGTTTTTCAATTTATCCCTAAAATCCCATAATCTTGAAAAACGGGGCTCCAACTAGCTTAGTGTTAGTCGTGGGTTTGATTTTTTTTATTTTAACTAAAAACAATTTAACTTAAAAAAGGTTATCTGCCGCTACCTCATAGAAATCTTCCATTTAACACTCTTAGACTTCTAAGAATAATGCACACACGCATTTTTTTTATATTCTACGCTATAATCTTCCCAGAAGCAAACAATTGTTGTATCCACTCTGTAACTACAATAGAAAACAAATATATTTCGTCAATATTTTACAGGTAATTTTCGAGCTCTTCTGGGAGGGCAGTTTATTTTGACAGCCTTTCCAGTATTTTTTTTGTCAGTAAAGCTTTTGGAGCCTTCGATTCGAATTTAATAATAATTCGTTAACTATTATGTGAGTACCACGCTTTCCCATTATAATACCAAAGGTTGCTGAAGTTGCTGAAATTGATTCATGAAGTTGGTACTTGTATTTTTTAATCTTTCAAAATGGAAATTTACGGTCATATTTTTATGGAATGTTTTTCAATTTATCCCTAAAATCCCATAATCTTGAAGAAAGGGCCTTCTGAGTATTTCCTTAGTTATGCTTATGAATGCGAGGATGATTTATTTTTCCTGCAGCTACGGCCATACCAGGTGGCTAATAGGCATTTACGCAATATTTTTGCTTATTAAACGCGATCCTTGTATTCCAACTGATCGTCAGATAGAATGCAAGATATAATTTAAGATACTTTATACACTGAGTAGTCTATAATGTGACAAATTTTCCCAGATATTCCTACTGTAAAAAGTATTTCGATTTAGCTACATTTGCCATTTACAAAAAGTTAACAGTAATCTAGATATAGGATGTCAAAGTTAAAAAATGTTTTAGCATTTTTTTTTTAACTTCTGAATAAATTCGAATATCGATACATTTTGGAGTTTTGGTGTATTCTTGTTTCAAGGAATTTACATGTATTAGAAGTTTGGTTGTAGTTCATGTAGGGCACTAACTACAAGTTAGTCTGAAGTCATTTATAACGATATATTTTTTTTATATTCACTACACAAAAAAAGGAATATCTTGTAAAAGCCGATATCCTTGTTCGGGATATTTGGCTTTGACACTTCCACTACTGGAGTGGGTATTGGAACCTTCGGCGTAGAAACAAAAAACTGGACTTTTCCACGAAACACCGAACTACTACACTTTTCTCGACGCGCGTTTCGCCAACCAAGTTTGCATCTTCAGGAGAAGATTAAAACTAAATTCTAGCCTACACACTTGCACTATTTATACCAAATTTGTTGCCACGGTTCACTGAACCGTAACTGTCTTTGTTTATCAGAGCAAACAGTGGACTGGTGGGTATCGGACCATTGTCCTTATTCATACTATTGTTACACTTAATGATTTTTAAACTTTCAAAAGCATCCAACTGTCTACTGTTTATTACATTTCTAATTAATTTTAAATTATTTATGTCTATCCTATTGTTGTTGTCAAAAAAGTGTGTAAAAGATTTTTCTGTTCTGCCATATTTCAAATGTGTTGTTTAAATCTAGCTAATATAGATCTTTTTGTTTGCCCAATATACTTTTGATCACAATCTTTACAACTTATTTCGTATATTCCTGACTTTTCGTTATTGTCGATTTTGTATTTGGGTTACTCAAAAGCGTCTGTAGTTTATTTTTAGAATTACAAACCAAATTGATATTAATATTTTAATTTTTTTTATCTAGTCCGCGGGTGAATTTAGGTTCATATGGTAACGAAGCAAATTTCGAATTGTTAGTATCTCTACGCAAAGTCGTGGAATTGTACAGGGTTCTCTTAAATTTACGCTTCCTTATTAACTTATCTATTAAATGGACTGAGTAACCGTTACTCTTAGCTATATTCTTAATTAATTGTTTCTCATGTTCAAACCTCTCTTTACTGAGGGGGGAAATTTAACAAACGGTGAATTAGAAAATTAAAACTTGCCATTTTATGTTTAAAAGGGTGGTGTCAATCATTGGGAATATATATAAGAGTCGCGGTTTCTTTCCTATATACACAAACTAACTTATTTTCACTATTTCTAATAACTAATACATCTAAGAGTAGTAGCTGTTCATTGTGTTCCACTTCATATGAAAATTTTATAGTAGGGAAACGGTTATTTAATTTTGCAACAAAATTATCTAAACTAATTGCTTTTGTATTAAATACCGCGAAGATGTCGTCCACATACCTGAACCAAACTCTAGGGAAATACTCGAATTTATCTTTTACTTCTGTCTCAAATTTACTCATAAAAAGATTTGCAATGAAAGGTGACAAGGAGTTACCCATTGCCGTTCCCTCATGTGGTTGAAAATATTCACCATTAAACTGAAAAACTTTTTTTCATACAAATACTAGTAAGCCGAATGTTTTAATTTTCTAATTCACCGTTTGTTAAATTTCCCCCTCAGTAAAGAGAGGTTTGAACATGAGAAACAACTAAATAAGAATATAGCTAAGAGTAACGGTTACTCAGTCCATTTAATAGATAAGTTAATAAAGAAGCATAAATTTAAGAGAACCCTGTACAATTCCACGAGTTTTCGTAGAGATACTGACAATTCGAAATTTGCTTCGTTACCATATGAACCTAAATTCACCCGCGGACTAGATCAAATTTTTAAAAATATTAATATCAATTTGGTTTATAATTCTAAAAATAAACTACAGATGCTTTTGGGTAACCCCAAAGACAAAATCGACAATAACGAAAAGTCAGGAATATACGAAATAAGTTGTAAAGATTGTGATCAAAAGTATATTGGGCAAACAAAAAGATCTATATTGACTAGATTTAAAGAACACATGGCTCATTTGAAATATGGCAGAACAGAAAAATCTTGTGTTGCCCAACACGCTTTTGACAACAACCATAGGATAGACATAAATAAATTAAAATGAATTAGAAATGTAACAAACAGTAAACAGTTGGATGCTTTTGAAAGTTTAGAAATCATTAAGTGTAACAATAGTATGAATAAGGACAATGGTCCGATACCCACCAGCAGTGGTGGATTTACACTAGGGTTTTTGATCTGGCTACCTTCTAGTGGAATATACGAGTACATAACACTAAATAACGACGACGTGCTCTGCGCCCGACAAGATACGCCAACATAAAAAATTGTCTAGGCATTGTACTGCATTCCTATGAAATTTTTAAAATTACGAATGAAACTGCGTTCAGAGGAACATAGAAATTACAAAAATGGAACTACTGATACGCAGCCTATTTTTGTCTTATTAAGTCTGCTGAAAATCTATACTACTTAATTAATTGCTATTTTAGTCAAGTTCTTAGAAATTACAAAACCAAATATTTGAAAACGTTGAAAGATAGCAACTTTTCCAAGATATAGGGCGTCCTATCAGTATAATAAATAGGGTGGGAGCACAGTAATTTGTAACTTAAAAGGTAAGTTAAAACAAGGTCTGTAATCATTTCAGACTATTTCAGTTAGTGGCTTCTATGAACTACAACCAAACGGTTAATAAAATTCCTCAACACAAAAAACACAACGCTTCGTATCGATATTTGCATTTTTATTTAAAAAGAAATATGAAAATAATTTTTTAGATTTGACAACCTGTATCTCGACTACCACTGTCAACTTAAATCGTAATATTTCGCAGTAAGAATCTGTGGTTGAAATTTGACCCATAACATAGGGACGACACTGTAATAGCATAATTAAATATATGGGCATTAGACTTGGATAGTTTTTTCTACTCAGTTTATTTTTTTATCCTGAAAAAGAGACTTAATGTTTTACAGTTATTTCAGAGAAACGTAAAACATAAACAATAAAATAATTCTTACCAAAGCGGAAGACGCTACAGACTTTCTTAAAGAAACTAAAATAATTTCCTCACGTCGCTGTAAATCTCTCCTCGGCTGTGTACAACGCGCGTTTAATAAACATTTTGTGTACTTTTACGTAAAGAATATTGTGTTTCTCCGAAAAACTCGGTCGAACTTTGTACGGATTCCAAGAACCACCTACGAATGATGCTGAGGATTTGTTTGTATGCTTTGTAGAGAGCAAACATTCACGAGAGAAGGGAAACACTCACCGTTTTTTGTATACGTCCAGATTTTACGAATACTTTTGTCGTCGAAATCTAAGATTGCGCAAGTAATGAAAAAAGACAGTCCATATTCATGACAGCCAAAAATATATCATAGCTGCTTCTTTTCAATTCATAGATGATCTTAACTTGAATTTATTTCCACAGCCACGTAATGAAGTGAAATGTGAATGGTATTCATATTTTTTAAACATTTTCATTGGCTAAATAGGTATAAAATGTTCTGAAACGTCGAGATTTTAGGTTTAAGTGGAAAAACTTTATGTCTGTCCATCGGTCTGTCTGTTAACTTTTTTGTGTACACGATAACTCGAGAACGTGTTAAGATGTAAATTTCAAATTTAAATGTGGGTATTTAAAATAGGTCAAATAAGCTTTTTAACATTAATTTTAGTAACATCTTGCCTCCCTCCATCCCCTTCAGAGGGTACGGTGGTAACTAAAATAAAATATACGGGAATATTTTGTGAAAATGTTTATGTATGGCCAAGCTAAATCATACATGTATTCTGATTTGGCTGATGTTATCTGTTGTCCCACGGTAGGAGTGGGAGGGCAAGGGGATTGTATTTTAATATGAATTAAGAAGGATATTCATTTGACGTATCGTTTAATAGGTTTTTGAGGTAGAGGAATTAAAACATCACATTAATAAGCCTCTACTCTCATTTCTATGCCCATTTTTAATACATTAATTATGGTCTACATAACATAGGTTATAAAAGTTATAAAGGTAATTAAGGTCATATAGGTAATTCGGATGGGTGACCCTATCTGCTCTTATTAGTTTGTCAGGCAGAGGCATCTAGTAGGTGGTAGCAGAGGTGGCAGTCTGAGCCATCTGCTAATCCTATGTCAGTGTCAGTAACAGCATCTCTGTTAGGAGATGGGTGTTACAGTGTGAGTATATCGGAGGTTAGGTGGAAAAGCGCTGAAAGGCGAACCTCGCCTCCTAAAATCCCAAGGCATAAAAAAGTCCTGGAGCTCATAAAGGTTATATTGGTCATACAGACTATATCAGTCAGAAAGACCATATCGGTCATAAAGTTCAAATTGGTCATAAAAGTATTGGAAATAAAGATTCATTATAGTCTTATTAATCACAAAGGTCATATTAGTCATTTAAGTCATAAAGGTCATAAAGATTATAAAGCTCATATGAGGGGGCGTTCAAGTATTACGTAACGCAATTTTTGGAAGATTTTTTATCCTTCCTCCCCTCCATGTAATGCGCCGTAAAGTTTTTTCTGTGGCCTGTGTACCATCATAGTAGGTACAGTAGCCAATTTATTTTAAATTTTTGTACCTCCGAAATTTTAGTTAAAATATTATTTTTTTTTCAGTCTTAGAGGGAAAATATGTAGAGAATAATGTAGAATTTGTCACCTAGTGCTATCAGGATGGAGAAAAGAGGTTAATTCTGGCTGTTGTTACAATTTTTTTTAAAACGTGGCCACTGTTCCAGACTCTCCCCTACAATTCAGACTATCGATGTCAAGTACCTACTTTTGAATCCTCGATTGAAGGTATTGTAAAGGTGAAATAATTTTTATGTTAACTCTCCGACAACATATTTACTTGTAGTTGTCGTCAGAACACTAAAATAATTGAAAATAGAAAAGATGCACTCTGACATACCTACATTAGTATTTAGGATACAGTGATTTAGTATTTAAAATACTTCTGGTCGGGCTCTCTCAAGATTGAGTACCATTTTTTTCGAAATCAAACAAAGACCACATGAGAATTTTGTACAAATTTTGTACATTTTTCTACAACCAAGAATGATTATTGTACACCCTATTTAACCGGCCAAAATCGAAATACAAAAATGGTACTCAAAGTTGAGCTCTGTGTACACTTTTCCCAAAAACAAACATTAACTATATCAGTAAAAAGATCGGATTTTGTACATTTTTGTACAGCCAAAAAAATTGTTGTACACCCAACAAATCGAATCCTTTGTCGAATTTCAATCTGCGAGGAATTTAAAGAAGCTGCCAATTTTAAAGCTCCATTTGACAGTAATTTTTAACTGCTTCAGCACATTAATCTACTTGAGCACATTACTTCTACACATTAGTCTACTAATAAATGTTTTAAAAGTTTTCCAACAGAACGCCTGTTGGTAGATATGTACATACTCGATTGACTTTAAATAATATAATTTTATAATTCGGAATGTATAACCAAATTAATCATTTACCTACATAATTGTAACATATATGAGACTACAATTTTTAAAGTTGATCTTTTCCATTTCTAATTAATAATATAATAATTTTACTGAATGTACTCAACAGAACAGTATTATAAATACCCCAATTTCATTGTAAGCATTTTTTTTTCACACTAACATATGAAGTAACATAGCATATTTAAAAGTATTCAAAAATCGTTAAGATCAGTTTTGTATATTGTTTTTTTCATTTTTGGGATGATGTATAAAATTTGTATGTACAAAAATATGCGAAATTTGATCTTTTTACTGGTACAGTTGAAATTTGTTTTTGGTGAATTTGTATAGAGGCTCCAAGTTGGAGTACCATTTTCTTGTATTTCCATTTTGGTCGGTTAAATAGGGTGTACGAAAAACATTGCTGGTTGTAGAAAAATCGCCCTGTATGATAACGTATGAACATATGAATCTTTCCAAATTTTCAAAAATTGGCAGGTTTGGTTACTCTTATACCTCATTTTTTCATTTTTGGAAGACATTCGATCCTTTTGACAGTATAATTGAAATTTGTTTTTTGGTGAAATTGTACAGGGGCCTTAAGTTTGAGTACCATTTTTGTATTTCGATTTCGGCCGATTAAATATGATGTACAAAAATAATTCTTGGTTGTACAAAAATGTACAAAAACCACTCTATTCGATGACGTAAAACATGAATTTTTCAAAGATTTAAAAAATTGTCAAGATTGAGTACCACTTTTGACACTTGATTTTTTCATTTTTGAAGGGTGGACAAAAAATGTATTGGGTGTACAAAAATGTGCAAAATTCGATTTTTTTACTGGTATAGTTAAAATTTGTATTTGGTAAAAGTGTACACAGACCTCAAGTTTGAGTACCATTTTTGTATTTCGATTTTGGCCGATTAAATAGGGTGTACTAAAATCATTCTTGGTTGTACAAAAATGTACAAAATTGGTACAAAATTCTCATGTGGTCTTTGTTTGATTTCAAAAAAAATAGTACTCAATCTGCAGGGAGCCGTATATGAGGACCGTCCACGAAAAAATGGTGCGATAGACAAAGAGATTAGATGTAGAGAGACTACGAGTACATTTAACATCGACTCCACTATGTTGATGTGGAAGTAAAAATAAAGAC